>JBBPDA010057214.1:0-13449 GCA_037974385.1 Arnoldichthys spilopterus
CTTGAAGTACTTCAGTTGTGTGTAATGGATCTAAAATATATGAAAGTCTAATGTTTATCAGTACATTACAGAAAATACTTGAATGAACTTTATCACAATATGCTAATTTTTTTAGAAGGACCTGTATGTATATATATATATAATTTTTATTTTTATTATCTTTTCTTTTACTTCAATGCTACACAACTTGTTCAAGTCTGTCAAACACAAAAGCAGGTGAGCAGTATTACTACTCTTCTAAAGTGATTTTGGGGAATTAGTTTAATACACATAAAACTCTTCCAGGTTAGTTAAGGATCTAACACATCATGATATGAATAATGCACAGTGATTACCCTAAAATAAGGGACTCATCTTTAAATAAAGAAGTAAGGTGTCTAGAAGGGATCCAGTATATTACAAGAGGGTATATTTATACTAGGGAAGCTTCATTATCACATTAGGTCATTTAAAATTTGTTTTGTAAATAGGAAAGTAGTAAACATATCTTAACCTTAGAGCTTTCAGGATTTTATGACTTTTTTTGTTTTCCTTCACTTTGTATATAAATAAAGCTTTAAAAATATTCAATATGCATACATTTTCAGCACAACCTAAGAAATGTCTACAGATATAAATTAATTATTATTATTTTACACTATATGTCAGGATTTTTAGGTGTTTGGAAGCATATGCAAGCAAGATTCAAAAGGTTTATTGTAAATAAAACAACTGTAACGTGTCACGCCCCCTTGTTGTCCTGTCTATGTCATGTTTTGGTTCCTCATGTTGTTTGCCACGCCCTCGCCCTGCCTTACACCTGGCCCTTGTTCTCCGTCTCCTCCCTGCTCCAGGTGTCTCTCATTTCATGTCTCTATTTAGTCTCTTGTGTTTGGTTGTGTCGCTGTTGGTTATTTGTCGTTGTTGTCTTCATTCATGTCATCTCCCTGTCTTCGTGTTTTCCTAGCCTAGTGTATGTGATCCTGCATTCGTGTTGTCATTTTGTTTATTAAACCTTTTGTACTCCTCACTGCGTTTGCTTCCTAACACCCCTAAATCATTACAACGACAAGCAACTAAGAAAACAAACGAAAACTAGGGAACTAGGAAACAAAAACATGTCAGGGAAACAAAGACAAAGCTAAGGGAAAACTCGACAAGGCTATGGAAGATACTCACGAAAAAGATAAGGTATTAACGACAAGCACGACAACTTCGACAGTGACAATAGCGACAAATAACCGACAGAGACTGAATCAAACACAAGACACTAAACAGGGACAAGGAACAGCTGACAGGGAAGCACATGGCTAAATTAAAACAAAACATGGACAGGTCACATGACTAGGGAAAACATAACCGGACGAGACAAGACATATTACACTATAAATGATATATGCATTTTTACTGCACATTTCTATTTACACTACTGTGTTTATCTACTGTTCATTATTTTTAAAAAGCATGTTCAGTTCAATTCAGTTTTATTTATATAGGACTTTTTACAACAGACCCTAAGGAGCAAGCCAAGGCGACAGGAGGCAAGGAAAAACCCCCTGAGGTAGAGGAAGAAACCTCTGGCCGACACTGGATGGCAGTAAAATAAACAATTAAAAGATGAGAATAGTCTTAGTGTAACGTCTACGCCCTTGTGTGTTCCACGTGCCTGTGTTTATGTTCGTTGTAGCCACACCCCATCAGCTGTCTCGTGATTATCAGGTGTTGTCAGTGTAGATTTTTATAAATACCCCTGTGTTTCATGTCCTTGTGGCATTTCATTTTACGTCACTTCATGTCGTTCGATCCTGCCTGGTTTTTGTGTCCCGTTTGGTTTTGTGTTTTTTGACGTGTTTTGGACATTAAATCCCCAATCTCTTACGTTAACCCAGTATTACGCTTGTTTCCTGTTCACCGCCGAATATCCGTGACATAACGAAACGCCACGAGGACATGAAACACAGGGGTATTTATACAAAATCTACATTGACAACACCTGGGAATCACGAGACAGCTGATGGGGTGTGGCTACAACGAACATAAACACAGGCACGTGGAACACACAAGGGCGTAGACGTTACAGAGCCCTCCCCCTAAGCGCAACGTCCCAGTGCGCTAAACCCCTCCCACAACCGAGGCGTTGGCCCAGGGGGACGGCAACACTGAGGACTAAGGACAAGACTTGGAAACTAGAGAGAACTAGACACGAAACTGAGACAACAAACTAGACAAAAGATTCAGCAATGGAACAATCACAGGCAACAACAAGGGGAAAACAAACTGGGGCTGTGGAAACAAAGTCCTGGGCTCAGTTTGAGGAAACAATGTCCAGAGCTGCGGAAACAGAGACCCAGTCCCAGGCTGGGGAAACAATTTCCTGGGTAGGGGAAACACAGGTGGGGGCTGGGGAACTCTGGTCCTGGACCCATATGATGCAGAGGCGGAGCCTGATGACGTAACCAGGAAGCGTCTGCGACGTCCAGGGGGAACAGGGCGGAGCCGGCGACACCCGGGGGGAGCAAGTCGGAGACAGTGGCATGCCCATGACACGTGGCATAGGAGGTGACATCAGGGTGGAGCTAGGTGCAGCTGGTGACATCTGGGCAGAGCTGGGCTAGACGGCGAAGGCCACGTCGACATGGCACCTACAGGGTCCTGCAGCTTGGGGGTGGGACACGGCGACTTCAGCACCGTGAGGGTGGGACCAGGCTGCATCCTCGATGCAGAGGCACAGTCCTCTGATTTCCCTGACGCACCGGCATGGTTCGTCGACTTGGGGACTCGGTTCGTCGACTCGGGGACTCGGTTCAGGGATTCAGGAACGTGATGCGTGACGTCGGCGACGTGAATCGGCGTGGAGTTGAGGTTCCTGAAAGCGGAAACTGCAATCCTCTGTGAGGAGGCGGAGCTCTCGGACACAGCGTACGACGGCGCTAGGGGAGCTCCCTCGACTGGCTGCATTACTTGTACTGAGACCTCTCTAGTGACACCTAATGACGTCTGAGTCGAGGCCTCAACAGTACCGCGCAGCCATGTCTGGGTCGATACTCCCCTATTCGCTGGCCGCTGCTTTTGTGCCGAAGGCAGAGACTGGGGGCGCTGCTCGTCGGTTGCCAGGTGCTGCGTCTCCCCAAGCAGCACACTGGACAACTCGAGCACCCTGGGGGCGGTGACCCGTTGGAGCTCTGCCGTCAGAGCCACCATGGGGACTCCATCGACTACTGGCTCGCCACAACGCTTTTCCCTGCGCTTGTGGCGCCTCCCTGAAGCATCGCCAGCAGCCGATACAGGCTCATACCCCTGGCGATGCTGCCAAATCAAAAGCCCCAAATTTCGCCCCAGCGCTCCCAATCCAGGTTCTCCAGATCTCGCCTCGGCCCGCTTAATGTCACCCAGCAGCCTCTCACCTTTCTCCGGATCTCTTCCGCTCCTTTTCCAATCCCCTACCTCTTGCTCCCAGAATGCTGTCTCCATTTTTTCGGCGTTTCGTTATGTCACGTATATTCGGTGGTGAACAGGAAACAAGCGCAATACTGGGTTAACGTAAGAGATTGGGGATTTACTGTCCAAAACACGTAAAAAAAAAACAAAAAAACAAACGGGACACAAAAACCAGGCAATCACACGACATGAAGTGACGTAAAACGAAACGCCACGAGGACATGAAACACAGGGGTATTTATACAAAATCTACATTGACAACACCTGGGAATCACGAGACAGCTGATGGGGTGTGGCTACAACGAACATAAACACAGGCACGTGGAACACACAAGAGCGTAGACGTTACACTTAGTTTATGAATGTGTCATTAGTTAGCTCATTTCTTCCTTCGAAAACAAAGATTTATTTGCCTTACTGGACATTGCCCTACTGCATATTCACAATGACAATGCAAAACAATACATCCCTATAGCCCTATTCCTCTGGTCCTGTTTGAGCCCAGCCACCAGCTGCTTCATGTACATTCTGTAATGTTTTTTAGTAATTTCTGCTCTGTCCCCTTCTGCTCAGGAAAGGGCAGCTCCAAATCAGTTGTTGGTGGAGAAGTGTTGGAGCCCCTGCAAAAGGAAGAGTATAAAGACTGTCTGGGTGAAACTCTAAAGGTAATGGGTGGATCATGGACTACAACCACCCCCTCTGGTTTCAGAGTGGCATCCCACAGAGGAAGAGCGGTGGAGGTACAGCCCCTCCAGACCTTCCACGCTACTGACCCTTTCAGCCAGAGTGTGAGTCCAATCTTATCTGAGATTTAATTAACTATATTTTCAATGAACATACATTTACAATAAGAAAACTGGGTGAAAAAAGTGCCTGTATAAGTATGTATGTCTATGGTGAACTCACACAGTAGTGATGCACAGGATTGACAGGTTTGGGTTGAAAATTTCATGTGTATGGGTGGGATGGGTCAAAAAGTGACAAAGCAGCTTCCCTAAAAAGTTATAAATAACTTACACATTACTTCGTTTCTTGGGGTCATGGTCCCCCTTTTCAAATCTTCAGGTTTTAATGTAAACAGTGGTGTTAATGATAAATGTATTCATCCAAATTGTGTACCTGTCACGTATACGCCCCTCCGTGTCTCGTGTTGATATTTTGAGTTTCCTCGTGTTCGCGTTAGCCACACCCCCATCAGCTGTTTCGTGTTCTCGTCACTCCCTGTCAGCTGTTTTCAATTAGTGTGACCATTTAAGTTCCTGTCTGTCCATTAAGTCCTTGTCGGTTGTTTTGTGTGTACGCATGTACAAACGCTGTGGTCGTGTCTTGTCCTGCCTGTTTTTCCGCGTGTTTGTGTTCTGTTTGAATTAGTGTTTTGTTTTTCTTTATTAAATCTTTATTCTCTGTTGAAAACGTTGCATTTGCTTCCTCACCTCGACCCAATCGTTACATTACAACCGACCAGCCATGGAAGCAGCAATGTTTGAGTTGAGTGGAGGATTGGAAAAGGAGTGGAAGGGATCCGGAGGAAGGTGAGCGGCTACTCCGGGACATTAGGCGGGCCGAGGCGAGTTCTGGGGGTGAGGAACTGGGAGAGCTGGGACGAAGGTTGGGTTTTTTGATTTGGCAGCGTCGACGGGGGTATGAACCCGTATCGACCGCTGGCGAAGCTTCAGGGAAGCGCCACAAGCGCAGGGGAAAGCGTTGTGGTGAGCCAGCAGTCGTTGGAGTTCCCGAGGCGACTCTGTCAGTCGAGCCCCAACGGGTCCCCGGCCCCAGGGCGCTCGAGTTGTCCAGTGTGCTGCTCCCCAAGCGCCGTCGCACGCCGGTCCCGAGAGCCCCACCTCCTCACCGAGGATCAGAGCTTCCGCTTCCGGGAACCTCAGCTCCACGCCGCTCAACGTCACCGACGTACAGAGTCACGTCGCTGAAGAGTCGGAGAGCCGAGTCCCCGAGCCGGTGAGCCGAGTCACCGAGTCGACGAGCCGTACGCCAGAGCTGACGAGCGGAGCGAGGGAAGTGAGAGGCCAGGTTTCTGTGCCTGCAGCAGGAGGACAGCCTGGTCCCGCCCTCACAGCGATAAAATCCCTCAGTCTTTGTCCATGTCTTCCTTGTTACCGGTCATAGTGTCTATGTTTAACCTGTTGTATGGGATGTTATCCCAGTGTCGTGTCTAGTTCTTTTTGGTTTCCTAGTCGTGTTTTGGGTCTCTGTTCTTGTCCTCAGTGTTGCCGTCCTCCTGAGCCAACGCCTCGGTTGTGGGAGGAGTTTAGCGCAACGGGACGTTGTGCTTAGGGGGAGGTACCCTTATATATGGGTTTGCTTGTATTTGCTTGTATTTTAGTATAATCAGGTGCTGTATTTTCTAAGTATGCCATTGCATGGGTGCAGAGTCTGAGAAAGTTAAACTAGGTAGGGAGGTCCCAAATCCCTACTTGTGTGTTTACAACATAAATCATCAGACATACATCCCATTCTCTCTGCTTTCCGAGTCTAATTACTAGTATCATTAGTAAATTATGCCACAACTAAATATAGTCGTCATTATTCTTTATTTAAATGTAATTCTAAATATTGAGAGAATATTGAATTGTGAGCTCAGTCTTGTGAATCAAATTATGTAAACTGTATTGTGACTCTCCTAGGGTCTGCAGAATAAAGGAAAAAGCTGAAAGATAAAAACAGATTGACTTGAAAACGGAAGGAAAAAATAAAAACTATGATATCTGAGTTTGTTTTGTCTTTCTTTGTTTAATGTATTATGAGTGTATCGAACCATGAGCCTTGAACCATCTAACCAAATCTTGTATCTCTATGCACAGTTTTTTGTATCTCTATACACCTAGCTTTAAAAACTGCCTGGTCCTTGTTGTTCTGCTGTTCTAGGTTGTGATCACAAGGGAAGACCGTGTTCTGATTGTGATGGAGAAGGATGGGACAGTGATAGTGGACCATGCAGATGGAACCAGAATTACCACTTTCTACCAGCAGAGGGAGTCATTGTCACAGCACAGTGCAGGTCAAGAGAAACACTAAGAAATTCTCAGAGCTGTTCCTAAAAGCCAAAAAATTGGCTTTATTAATGACTTTTTTAAAGAATGTTGTAATTATTTTTAAAATTAGACTATAACTTTAATTTTATGTAGCCTTGTAGTACGTTATGTTCAAAAGTGTCCAATGAATCAATTAATTCAATTAAGTTGCACCCACTGTTGATACATGTTCAATTGGACAGTAGATATACATTTATATATGACTTTGGGTGCACACACAGGTTGCATAATCTTCACAGAAAGTCACTGCCAATAGAATAGGATGTTCTAGACACACATGAGCCTAAGGAGACACACAGTTAATTGTCAGCACACGAGACCCACTGGGCTTCAAGAGGGTTATTTAAGCACAAGTAGTAAAATGGTCCCTGATCATTCCAGAGACTGTGCAATTTTTTAAAATAATAAAGTTAAAAAAGGAATTAAGAAGCTAAATCTAATTTAAAAAATAATAAAATGTAACCAGGTAAAAAATGTGTAATAATAAATAGGAAACTAACAATACAATAAACCTAACAATAAACAGTATAAACGGTCTTAACAGTAAATACACACCCCTCAACATTCAGGCAGTGGTGGCCTAGTGGTTAGGCTGCTGCCTTTGAGACTTGAAGGTTGCAGGTTCAAATCCCAGCCCAGGCAATACTGAGGTACCCTTGAGCAAGGTACAGTCCTGCTACACTGCTCCCTGGGTGCTGTTAATAGCTCCCTGCTTGTGCGCATGTGATAGGTTAAATGCAGAGGTTGCATTTTGTAGTGGTGCTTGCATGTGTTCACAATGACAAATAGTCACTTTCACTTCACTAACAATATATACAGACCAAAATGAATTTGACTTTACAGATTAATATAGAATGTAATTTACATGGTACATAAGTAATTCATTAAAATGTTAGAATATACAGAATATATAAGGTGCAGATAAGGCAGATGTGCAAATAGCAGAGTGCGAATGGATCAGGAGTGGAAATGACAATAAATCAGTTCAGTTTTGAAGGCAGTGCAACACAGTGGTTGGGTTTTGGTATATGATTAAAGTACAGTGGTGGAATGAGATGTGTAGTCCTTCCTCAGTAAATGTGATGTGCTTTAGCAGGCAGTGAGTACAGCAGGCAGAAGCTGGTGAAGGTTGAGAGACAGGGGTTTGCCACAGTGATAGTAAACACAGAGGATAAAAGCAGTGAGCTTTTCTTCGGGAATGGGACGATCATCAGCGCTAATGCACATGGAGCATACAAGGTAAGGAGACGTTAATTTGACATTGAATGGATGGGTGAATGCATGAATAGATTAAAAAAATTTATATCACTGTTTTTTCTCTGTTTAATCCTCTCTTCACTCTCTTTGTCCCTCTCTTTCATTCTCATCTCTCTCTCTCTCTCTCTCTTCTTGCCTATACTGTAGGTTTGTCCCTGTAGTGGAGGAGTTCTCCATATTGGTGAATATGGTGTGGCTGTATACCACTCTGATCCATGTGGAACAGGGCCTGAAGAAGACCAGCCTGGTCAGTATGTGATGAGTTACAAAGAAGATGTGCTCTGTCGATTCACTGACTTGGACGGGACCTGTTATCAGGTCAGATGCTTTTGCATCAACACACACACACACACACACAATTACATACACTGAGAAATGGGTTCAGTTATGCACTGCTTTGTATGGAATGGAATGGAAAAACAGATTAAAGTGAAACTTTGCCAAATATCAAATTTAATATTAAGTAATATATAAAGTTGATAACCCATTTGATGTGTGAAGCTTGCTTCTTTAGCACTGAAGCTACAAAACTAATACAGCTTAACAATAATTGAATTTTACACTTCATGAATTTAAGCCTTCTAGATTACTTAGGCTATTACTGTTTCATCTATGGTCAGTAGCAAGTCATACTACAATATTTTCAACAGTATCAAACAAATTTAATATTATTGAAAAATGAACTCTGTATGTCTACCATGTTCAGCTTCAATCTGCATTTGAATAACTAGCTGACCTAAGTGATCAAAAGTTATATCAGCCCACATGTACACAAGGAACTGTTCTTGCCTCTTTAAACTGAGATTATTGTTGTTATATTCTTCTTATCTTTTCTTATTTCTTGCTATCCGGTGTCAACCAAAGAAAGATGGGTTCCCCTTCTGAGCCTTGGTTCCTCCCAAGGTTTCTTCCTACAGCCTAGGGAGTTTTTCTTTGCCTTTTTCACCTTTGGCTTGGTCATTAGGGGCTTGGACCTGGATTCTGTAAAGCATCAGTTGTAAAAGGCGCTATAAAAATAAAATTGACTTGCCTTGACCTGATGTAAGCAGCTGTTAAAAAAGGATAAATTATAAAAACATGCTAGAAAATTCCATGATATAATTTACAATAAATGATTGCTCAAAATCCCTGAAATACTAAATAAAACATCTAAAAATAACTTTTGGCATTTGGTTCGTAAGATCTAAACACACATTGCTGACACTGCTATTATTTTATATAAAATAAGAAAGATTAATGCAATAAATGGTTCTATACAGTATACATAAGCAAGTCTATAGGGGTACTTAACTCTATGGTCCATATTTGTTGTTTATTCAAATTGTGTAAACTTGTGTTTTGCCAAACTATTCCTTTAAGCTAACTCACCAATGTTAACATTGTTTTGGGGTGTGCAGGTCACTGCAGATTGCCAGGTGTCTGTTAATAGCTCTACATCTTCAATGCAAAGCACATACACTGAGTTGAAGCATAACCACAGCAGCAGCTTTGATACTCACCCTCCTCGGTAAGACTCTTTTTCTGTTTTTTTAAAGAAATCCAAACATGTACATCCAAAAGGAGAAGCTGAAGTTATTTTTTTCCTATGGCCTTGGGGGTTTCAGTCCCAGCTTAATAGTCTTAAAAGTTTTTTTTGAATAAAGCTAAGTACAGGGCAGCCACAAACCCCATTTCCAGAAAAGTTGGGATATTTTCCAAATGCAATAAAAACAAAAATCTGTTATATGGTAATCCACATTAACCTTTATTTAACTGACAAAAGTACAAAGAAAAGACTTTCAATAGTTTTACTAACCAACTTAATTATTTATTAGAAATATATACACATTTAGAATTTAATTGCTGAAGCGCTCGAAAAGTTGGGACAGAGATTAAAAAATGCACAGAATATTCAACTAACGCCAGTTTGGAAGACTTCACATCAAGCAGGCTTATTGGTAGCAGGTGAGACAAGAGAACAAGAGTGGGTCAAAAATTGGCATCCATTAAAGCTCTTTCAACATTGACAGCGCATAATATTGTGAAAAGATTCTGACACATGATCTTCGAGCCCTCATGCAGCACTGCCTAGGAAACCATCATGCTACTGGGACAAACATAGCCACCTGCAAAAAACCATTGTTACTTAACGCATTATTTACATTTACATTTTTTTACATTTATTAATTTGGCTGACGCTTTTATCCAAATCGACTTCCAGGACCTTATGTTGCATCAAGAAATGTTTCTTGAAATTATATTACACAAAGAGGAAGCCATACATCAACTCTATGCAGAAGCACTGGCAAGTTCCCTGGGCCTGAGCTTAACTTAGATGGAAGAAAAAACTGTGGAGCCATGTGTCCACATTTCGGCTCGTTTTTTCGAGTGAGGGGGGTTCCTTTTTGAGAAAGGTTAAAAACCTGGCAAATGTAGTGTTAATTAAGAGGGTTAATGAAGAGGTGGATGTGGTTTGAGCAGGTTGAGATTTGTTAAGGGAATGTGTTAATGGAAAAATCGGCTGGGTGACTTTTGACTTGGTTAATCATGTGCCACAGCTCTAATTAAAGCTAACTTTGAGTTACAAACATTTCTTGGCTGATCTGTGGTGAGTGGAAATTTGTATGAACTTGATTATTTTACTAAACTGTTACATTAATTATTTGTGTGTTTAATAATGTTCTGTATTAAAGGTTGTTTGTGGCATTTTCCAATGGATCTGCTCTGGAATTTCTCTGTGCTGAGGCTGTAAAGAAGGTTCTAAATGAAGCTTACCTTGACCCTTCAGTCGCCGTAATTAAAGAACCTCTTTCACACACAAACGGTCAGAAAACACACTGCATATGCATCTTAATATTCTAAATATTCTAAAATGTATTTCTCTTAATCTTATAGACCATTTATTAAAATGCCTTGTAAATATTATTACTGTCTTGTGTGATGATACTATGCTATACTAAGCTATGATTCTACAGAATAAACAGATTTGCATCATAATCATAATACACTCACCTCAAAGCATGTGGAGTTGTTTCATAACCTTGAATAGACTTATGTCTTGCTATTTAAGCTAATTGGCCACAGTTGTGGTAAAGGTAAAACTGTACATTTGTTTTTTTTGGCTTAACTATCATTTGAAGAAGCATAATTAATATGGGGTTATTGTCTTTACACACAGAGACAAGAAAAAGTAAAGCCATAAACATTACTTTCTTTCTCTTAAGTAAAACATATTTGTGCTGTGTTCTTCAACAGAAGCATTTGGAATCACAATCCTCAAGCCATTCTTTGGAGACGTCTACTCCTCCTGGCTCTTACCGAAACAACAAAATGACATTATTCCCACCAACCTTATTAACCGGAAATGGGACAGTTTCCCTGCCTCTGAGGTAGAACCACAGCAAGTTAAATTTTTTAGCCTATTTTCTACATATTTGCCATTTTTAATCAAGTGCTATACAGCCTTATATTTTTTTCTGAATATTAAGATCTATCCCCAGATTAAGCACAACTACAGCTAATGAGATATTTCACTATTGGAGGCAGGTCCTTTAGTGACATAGCCGCCAAACTTTGGAATTCTTTTCCTCAGTCTCTATGTGATTGCTCTTCTCTTTTTACCTTAGGATCTGAACTAAAGGCATATCTTTTCAATTGAGACTTTTCTACTTTTCAATATTTTCTGTGATTACTTTTCAGCTTTTTTGTGTCAAGGAACTTTAGAATTGTGAAAGGTGCTATAAAATGAACTTCTACTTCTTCTTCTCTTCTTCTTCTTCTTCTTCTTCTTCTTCTTCTTCTTCTTCTTCTTCTTCTTATTATTATTATTATAAAAATAAACTGTTAATATCTTCACTTAATGTATCAATAAGAAAGCTCTATAAAGGTCTATAGAGGAAAGGCTACAACAAAAAAAGAGCAAGTCAAACTGTTTTCTCTTACATTTACTCAGTAGTTAGACAAGAGAAGGAGATAAATATATTTAGTGTAGTAAAAGTAAATTAGGAAAAAAAGATATTGTCTGTTGTACTAATTTGTCTGCCTTCACTTACCCCAATAGGTAGTATTCTATTATTTTATTTTATTTATTAATTTTTAATTTTATTTTGTACTTCCTTATTCTTTATGTTTGTGTACATGAAGAAACTGAATGCAGAGCAATGCATAAAAAGAAATACTTGTACAATGACTGTACAGTGTGTTATAGAGCGTATAAATGTTTAAGACTAAGATTAAAGGAGTACTGTTTTTTTCACACTTTTTACCTCTTCTCTATCTGTCCATCAGTACTTCATCCATAATTAATACAGACAGCCTATTTCAACACATTTGCATCTAATAACTATGTTCAACCATTCTGAGGAAATAGTGCAGGTGTTGAGAAGAGCTAGACTGACTTGTCAAAGCTGTTCATATGAACTTGAGCAACAAAGTAAAAAAGTAGTTCTGGTCTAAGAAAAACACATTATGCAGAGTTACAAGTTAATTTTTAAATAATTTTAGACAGAATAATAAAGGTCTGCTTCACACTAAAAACATTTGCTAACAGAATTCAGCAGTTGCCCATCGGCTTCTATTATAAGTTTATATTGAGTCAGTGTGGGTTTTCTTTTTGTTCTTTGAAATTTGCTGAAATTATTGTCTGTGGTAATCAACTGTGCTATATAGATGCAGCACATAAAACTTAGCTTAATTAGTATATTAATATATGTTTATACTGTGTTTAGAGGATGACAGGAGGTCCTCAGTTTGGAGCCATGCTGGGGCAAGGTTTGGACATTAAGGAGAGAGAGAAGCATCACACTGGTCCAGCAGTGCCAGCTCTACAGTGTCCAGATACACTGCTAATCCGTCAGATTACCCAATGTCCTCCAGTCACCGAGCCACTGTGGGCACAACTGCAGGGGAAACTGCTGGTAACTGCTTATAAGACTCCTGTTTAAATTACACCACTCAAAGCAAAAGTTTCTCTCCATACACTCAGCCTCTCTCTACACCATTCTTCATTGGTCAGGACTCCTGTTATCCATATGTAATTTGGGTGGTGGCCTATTCTCAGTGGATCCTTTTTTTGTGTGGATTTGGATGTGTGACCCAGTTTTACCTTTCTGTGGTAGCTGCTATTTCATGGAATCCATCATGGGTTTCCAGGGATCTTCCACTACCACCTCTATTATCATTCATCTTTTTAATCACAAAGTTAAAATGTTTGTTCCAAGAAAGCTCTGTTTTCCCCCATGTGGCCATAAAACCAGGTTCCAGTCAAAGTTCAGTAGTGAATATCAAACTGTCCCTTTTGAAATTAGATTAAAGAAAAGTTTTTTTTCTGGAATGCTTTCCATTTTTTGCCATTGCAATTGTTGATGGATGGCAATAGGACCTTTACATTTACATTTATTCATTTGGCTGACGCTTTTATTCAAAGCGACTTCCAGGACAGAGAAAACAATCAAGCGTTCGCATTGCATAGAGTAACACTGAGGTGGTGCCACAAGATGACCAACGCATTTCTTGTAGTTGTACAATAAATAACAAACACAACTGCTATAATACATACATATGCCAAGTGCTTATTCTACTACGGACAGCAACTACTGCAATAAATACATACACCAAATTCTTATACTACTACAGAAAGCAACTTCAATAAATATATACACCAAGTTCTTATACTACTACAGACAGCAACTACTGCAATAAATACATACACCAAGTTCTTATACTACTACAGAGAGCAACTTCA
>JBBPDA010057235.1:0-13449 GCA_037974385.1 Arnoldichthys spilopterus
CACAATGAAATGCAACCTCTGCATTTAACCCATCACACGTGCACACGTGGAGCAGCGGGCAGCTATCATCAGCGCCCAGGGAGCAGTGTAGTGGGACGGTACCTTGCTCAAGGGTACCTCAGTAGTACGGGACTCGAACCTGAGACCTTCAGGTCTCAAAGGCAGCGTCCTAACCACTAGGCTACCACTGCCCACCTGCATGCTAAATAACAAAGGCCATGAATTATATTTGTTCCTCATCAAAAGAAAAGAATATAGATGCTTTGATTACAAATCTGGAAAAAAAAGGTATGTAGGTTCTAAGGAGTATTAAAAATGGTTATAGTTATAATCTGACTTGAGCCACTGAAGAAAAAAAGTGCAGCCAATACGACAGGAGTAACACATTTAGGGCTTGCATGTTGCACAAGCCTGTCCCAAATACACTTGTTTAAACCAAGCACCCTTGAGTTTTCTTCCCCTAATGATTTACATGATGTTGACATTACTAAGGTGTGGACTTTGAATAGGACAGCTTAAGGTGCCATTTGGTCCTCTGGGTGATCCAGCTATTGAGTCATTATAGACTACTAGCATTGTCTTACTTCCAAAGCTCACATTAATAAACCTACCATTATATATATATATATATATATATATACTAACAGGACACTGTTGGCTGGATATTTTTGATAAGTGGCCACTTCGGTAAAAGCACTAGCAGCACTCTGATACACCCTGTGATACACTCTACAACACAAAAACACCTGCGTGTGTTAAAAGAAGCTGATATGAAAGACAGTGAGTTTAGATTCAAGTTAGGTGTGCCTAATGAAGTGGCTTTTCAATGTAATTGCATATAATTACATCCCGGTTGGCAATGAAGAGGGCTGATCAAACATAAACAGTGAGCTGAATATTGTTTTTTAGACATACAACTGATTTGCTTATTCTTGTACATGTTGAATTAAAAGTATCTAGATTGGAGTTTTCATCACTGTACCTCATGAATAATGTTCAATGGTGTAATCTCTCTTATTAAGCTTTAGGAGATCATTTAGCTTGCTGATATGTTTGTGGAGGATAGCCTTACTTGTTTAAGAGAGAGAGAGAGAGAGGGAGAGTGGGGGTGGGGTTGTTATGGTGGTGGTGGTGGGTGGGGTGGGGGTTGGGGGGATGAACTCAGTTGTTTTTGAGACAAGACCCCAGGGGATCTGCAAAACCACAGAGAAGGAAATCCAATAATCTTCTGGCTCAGACGCATACTGTGGCCTATCGCAGATGGCCTCAGCCTAACAACCTCACTGTGGTAGTGACCAGTCAAGACAACCCCATCACATATCCACACAGCTGGTCTTCCTTTAAGACCTGACAACCATTAGAATTAAATAGAACAGATCTCTCAGATGTTCTCCCGTGTCTTGTCTTCTCTATTTTATGCACAGGTACACTTGAAAGATGACCCAAAAAACAAAAGAATGGTCAGTGATAATGTTAATTTGCATAACACATGTAGTTATAACAAAGGAGAATATAAGAGCTTTTGCCTTATAAGACTGTTTTGAAAATGTCTGATAGTGAAGTTTTATGGTTCTAAGCTCCTGTGAATTATTTAAATTTTTAATTGTTTTATACATGGTTCTTTTTTCATGATCATGTGTTGCTCTGCATTTTTTAAATGTGCACAAATATTAAGTATTGCAAGACTTTAAAACATAGATACAAACTGACCAGGAACATGTAAAAGTTATTTTGTCCCCCTTTACTCAATCAAAGCTATTCTGCGAATGTTTTACATTAGATGTTGAAACATTC
Source organism: Arnoldichthys spilopterus (assembly GCA_037974385.1). NCBI lineage: Eukaryota > Metazoa > Chordata > Actinopteri > Characiformes > Lepidarchidae > Arnoldichthys > Arnoldichthys spilopterus. The sequence goes on from JBBPDA010057235.1 coordinate 1,795, forward strand.
TTGTGAGGACTGCATTCAGCTACAGGAGCATTAATGATGTCAACAGTTAATGATTTTGTATGATGAATGATATTTTAATTAATTTTTTTTTAATTTACATTTAATTAAAAGTCCCATTTACAGAATAATTGAGAATTTTCCCAAATGCAGTAAAAACAATCTTTGATATGTTAATTCACATTCATAAAAGAAAAAAAAAAAATATATATTTTTTTTTCAGTAGTTTTATTAACTAACTTAGTATAATTGTGATTTGTAAAACACATTTATCATTTAATGGCTGCAACACACTCTACACAGAGTTCAAACAACATGCACAGAATATTTAATCAACACCAGTTTGGAAGAAGTATCTCAGCAAATAATGGGCAAGGTTGGAAATCACTGTTGAATCAGACAGCACTGCCTAGGAAACCATTATACTGCTGTGACAAATGTAGCCACCTGGGTCAGGGAGTTCTTCAGAAAGTCCATTGCTTCATCTAGAAATGCATCTTTAAACTGTATTATGCATCATGAAGAGGAGTATATAGTTGCTCATGAATCATGCAAAGAAAATAATTAGTATCTTCAGTTCCAAAATTATTAAAATGTGTTATTAAAAGGTAAGGTGGTGTTGCACAATGGTAAACATGTCTCTATCTCCACCTTTGTTGAGTGTCTCAGTCATCAAAATTTAAATATTTGTATATTTACAAAATACAGTTAATTAAAGCTATTGAAAATCTTTTCTTTGTACTGTTGTCAGTTAAATAAGGTTCACATGAATAAACATATTACAGATTTTAGTTTTTTATGCATTTTTGAAAATATCCAAACTTTTCTGGAAACTGGGTTCATACTTTTCAGTATTTTACTTCTAGCTTGTATTTTGCTGTGTAAAAAATAGTAAGATGTAATTTGCAATAAAATGCTTTGAGAGATTACTTACTTAATACTAAATCAAATATGTCATTTTATCAGGAGGGCGCCCTAGCCCCACCCCCACAGCTGAGCCAAAGCTCGGGCTCAGCTGTGGGCAATTATTTAAGGATTGAAAGGGCTTTCGTGGGCATCCCTCCTTGTCTGCCTTTGTTTGCATCTTGGTTCACTGTAATGGTCTTTGTGTTATGTCTGTTCTTTGAGGTTTTTTTTCTTAAATAAAACCCCTTGTTCTTCAACAATCGTCCTGCCTGCATTTGCTGCCAAACACCCCCGATCGTTACAAAAAGACTGACCACACGATGGCAGCAGCGGCAGGATGCTACTACGATCTTGGCGTGAGTATGGTGGCCGGCTGGCTTAGCCATGGGGGCAAGCGTGCCAGAGGTCAGTGTGTGTGTGGTGGTGGTGGTGGGGGGGGACGACTCCGGATCTGCCAAGGCTAATCCCCCCTCCGAGGCCATTGGCGGGTCCTCTGCCACACCCAGGCGCAGAGAGCGCGTGAGGGATCATGGCAAGAGGACCATTGGCAATGACTCGTCTGGGAAGGTCCCAAGTGGCGGGTGCCCAGCTCAGTGTACCGGCGGGATCGCCCCCATTCGCAGCCCGTTCACCCTGGCTGCTCAAACTTGCGGTGAATGAGTCGCCGGGCCAGAAAGCGTTGTGGAGACTCCCTTGGAAACCGTGCCCCAGTCGACGCAGGTCAGCAAGATCCAGCCTGCATGCCGCTGGCAGAGCCAGGTCCAGCCTGCACGCCGCTGGGTCAGCCGGGTCTAGCCTGCATGCCACTGGCAGAGCCAGGTCCAGTCTGCATGCCGCTGGGTCAGCCAGGTCTAGCCTGCACACAACTGGGTCAGCCAGGTCAAGCCTGCACGCCGCTGGCAGAGCCAGGTCCAGTCTTCACGCCGAAGCTCGGGCTCAGCTGTGGGCAATTATCTAAGGGTTTAAAGGGCTTTCGTGGGTGTCCCTCCTTGTCAGTCTTTGTTTGTGCTTATGTACACTGTTTTGGTCTTTACGTTGTGTCTGTCTTTTAAGTTAGGTTTTGCACAATAAACTCGCTTTGTCTTCCACAATCGTCCTGCCTGCGCTAGCTGCCAAACACCCCCGACCACTACACATTTTATTCTGAAATAAAACTCTCATCAGTGGCTTTGGAGGAGTACTAAATATAGCCTATGAAAGTCTTCGGCTGTATGCATTTAAATTACATGTCATATCTTGTTGGGTCCACAGTGCTCTTTCTGAAACGTAACCCAAGGATGTAACTTTTTGGTGCTCATGGAAAATTAAATTGATGGGATACATCAGGGAGTGTTGTAAGTTGTAAATGGAGGAAAGCACGTCTGTCTGTCTTCATTGTAATTTCCCTGTTCTTTATAATGTATTTCTTTAAATGATTGATTTTACAAATCTCTTTTATGTACTTTTCAAACTTCAAATGGCTTGTATTTTAATTAAAGATACTTTCTTACACCAGTATTTTGTATTTTATTTAGATACGTTTAATTATTAGGTATTCATAGTTTTTGATCTCTGGATGATACTTTCTAGATCACAAACACCACTCAGGCCCATCCCAAAGTTATTCACTGTTGAGTTATCAAATTTCACTGCCCCATGTGTGGTTGTACCAGAGCATTCCTTTATACTAAATTAGAAGTGGGTCTGGATGCATTTTGCATTTGTAGGGCCTAGCCATTCTCTTGGAAAGAAGCATATCTTTCCTGCCATACAAAAAATGCTGTAATAATTACACCACATTTACATACAGTGGGTAAGTCTGATTGCTTGCTTTAAGCCCAGGCTCATCAAGCATAGCCATCTAGCTAACTCCTCTGGCTGAAGCACAACATTTCTACATATAAACATATATTTATATTGCTAGCTGATATTAACTGTAGTTCTTCCAGCTAAAATTGTGCACCAGCTAATTACATTCAACTGGATGACCTTATTGAATTCTAACAATAGGATTGCTTTTATCCACAGGTATAAGGGCATAATGATAGGTATGACCCATTTTACCATCTCAGAACAAAAGAAAGGACTGTCACTTTCCATCATATCTCTACTGCTCAATAATATGCTCATGATATTTAAATGTTATCTGACATTTTTAAACAAGATAACATTTTCAGTACGTGTTCTGTTGAGTTTTTTTTTGACTAGTCATATATGTGTGCAAGATGTGCATTCATGTATAGTATTATAAATTCCAGGTGCAAATAATGAATGTTAGAGCTAGGCCTTGAGTTTAAAATATTCTACTGTAATGTTATAAACTATGCAGAATCTATTCTACATTATTACACTATTTTAGTGTCCCTATGATTCGCAATAGTATGTTACACTTAAACTAACAGTGAATTAAACTAACAATGATTCAAAATTCATTTTATGAATACATACACACACACAAAACTTGTGTTTTAAAGTGACTTTTTGTGAAGGGCATAGAACTGCAGATGCTGTTTTCTGAATGAAACACATTGGTTAGGCCACCAATCTTATTGAGAATCTATTTAATATCTGATAACTGGGACTTCCAAAAGGCCTAGAGTGATGTGGTGGGTGTGGTGGCCTAGTGGTTAGGACATTGCTCTTGGGATGCAATGTGGGAACGTCACAGGTTCAAGTCCCAGCCCTGACACCACTGAGGTTCCCTTGAGCAAGGTTCCATCCCGCTACACTGCTCCCTGGGCGCTGTTGGTAGCTGCCCGCTGCTCCACGTGTGCATGTGATGGGTTAAATGCAGAGGTCACATTTTGTTGTGGTGCTTAAGTGTGTTCACAATGACAGATTTTCACTTCACTTCATGTTTAATCTTAACATCAAAATGTTACTGACAGATTCTATTGTCACTTTCTAATAATAAATACTGGATTAACCTAGCCAATGGGTGAAAATGTAACCATTTTATTTCCAAAAAAAATGTGTTCATGTGGGTTTCCTCCTGGTACTTTGGTTGTCTCCCATTCTCCAAAGGCTGCAGTAGGTTGATTGGATACTCTAAAAATTGCCCATAGGTGTGAATGTTTGTATGAATGGTTGTCTGTCTATGTGTTGCCCTGTGATGGGTTGGCTTCCTGTCCTGGGTGTACCCTGCCATAGTCAGCTGGGATTGGCTCCAGCTTCCCCGCGACCCAGGAAATGGCAGAAGCAGTTTAGAAAAGTTTTTTTTCACTTTGACTTATTTGTTTATCTGTCCTTTACATGGAAGTGCAGTTTTATGGCATTAGAATGTGTTGACAGTCCACAGAAAGGGAAGAAAAAGTGCAGGCCTAAAAAGGAAATCAAATCCTAGATGATCCCTTTTCAGCGTTAATCTCAGCACAAAATAGAGATGCAAGCAAATAATGTGATTAGGAGGTACTTTGATTAGAATTGGCAGCTGACGAATGGCTTTCAGCACTCTCCACACCTCTCAAGATTGGTGTACATGGCGAAAGGGAATCCAATTACTCCAGAAATCGCTGTCTGCGGATGGGATGAGAAAGATAGGAATTTGTATCACACAGATGAGTGTGAATGATGTTTTCTGGATTGGACAATAATACATGTTCTCTGTAGTGCAGTTGTACTCTACATCTATCTGTAGGCTGACTGTTGTAATACTAATGATTAAGCAATCAAAAAAATTGTGTGTGGTAGTAGGCTACATCCTCTGAGATGTTTTGTTTATTTTCTTTGCCCAGGCAGTGCCTTGAACACATATGAGGGCCTTGAGCAATGTTCCTGGTTGCGATTGATTGGTCAACGTCCCGCAAATTGCAATCTGCAATTCGCAGAGCACACAGCATTGATGCCAGAGAAAAAAGCGGCCACAATGTGGAGAGTGCCTTTCTGTGGGTTCCTGCCAGAGTGAAAGCAACACAGGGGACGGTGTGTGCCGCAACGGAGGGGAAGGAGCAATGAGACACTCAATGCACACAGATCCAGCCCTGAAGGAAAGTTGGTGACCTGACTAAGTGTATGGGATTAGCTATTGGGGCTGGGTTGAACAGAGGTATCTCAGGGTTGTGACTTCTTCCCCCCATAGGTCATGAGGCAAGCTTCAAGCCAGCTGGAATCTCCTCCGCCCTCGGCAGTCAGGGAGTCCATCTCGCGCTGGCCCGCGGGCCCCAGGCATTTGGTCTGGGCATGTCTGCTATTATCTAGAGGCCTCAACTCGAGAGGGAGCACAGCCGATCCAGCGTTGCTGGCCTGTTTGCAGCCGGTGCGCTCCTCATAGGACCAGGGAAAGAGGTCCTCTACCAACCTGCGGCTGCGCACGGAGCCACAGGCGGACTCGTGTTGAGGAATAAAAGTTTCCCCAGCAGATGGCCACTTGAGCCTTGCTCAGACCTCTCTGCTGGGGCAAACAGGGAAAGGAGGAGGAAGGGGAGACCCTAAATTAAAACCGAGAACCTTTACCAAATTACCGGCGCGAGTTCTGTGTGGCTAAAGCAAGCAGCCACACCAGCCAACAGGGCTTTGGCCCAGGTGAAACACATAAGCATGATCGTCGTAACCATGGCGATGTGCCCCTGGCCGACCCAACACAGAGTGGCCGCGAAGGCAGGGCACTCAACCGCACCCTGCCGGCCCATCCGGGCGCCAACCCTTACACTTAGCAGTTCAGGTCAGTATGATGACTGATGAGGCAATTGGAATGGAGATGTTGTGATGTATAGATCGGCTGGTGAGGAGATTTAGGAGTTCAGTCTTGGAGAGATTGAGCTGGAGGTCCTTCATCCAGCCTGCGATGTCTGTGAGGCATGCTGAGATTCTGGAGGAGATGGTGTTGTCGCCTGGTGGGAAAGAGAGGTACAATTGGGTGTCATCAGCATAGCAATGATAAGAAACAAACACACACATATATATATATCATGGAAAAAAACTTGAGAATATTGAATGAAGTTCAATGTCATCAATGATGGCGCCATCTTTTGTTTTGAATGTGTATAAAACTCTGAAAAACTAGTTAATGCCTTTGTTACCTCTCAGTTAGATTATTGTAATGCTTTACTGTAATGGTGTTCTAATAGGTGCATAAACAAGCTCCAGTTAGTGCAGAATGCAGCAGCAAGAGTTCTTATTAGAACAAGAAGATACAATCACATCACCTCTATTTTATATAATCTACACTAGCTCCTGATCAAATTTTGATCATTGACATTATAAAATACAGTTTTGATCTGAATGGTCTTGCACCACAGTATCTGAGTTAAGTCTTTGTCTCTTATGATCCACCATACCAACTTAGATCAATAAGGTCTTTTGCTGGTACACCATGTTGCAACGGTCACAGGAGGGGCCAGCATTTTCTCTTATAAAGCCCCACAGTTAATTGAAAAGCTTTTCAAATTATGTTTGGGACTCAGACACAGTCTCAATATTTAAGTCCAGGCTGAAAACATGTTTGTTTTTTCAAGTCTTCTATTAGTTCTAGATAAGGGGTAGATTTGGAGAGTTCTCAGGCATAGAGTATTCTGGTAAACTGGGATCTTTGGATGCCACTTCGTTGTATTGCCTTATGCCCCAGGGTGCCCTCATGTCTGTGTTCTAGCTCTCCCCTTTAGTTATGCTGTCAACGTACATCTTGCTGTGGCTCCTGTCTGCACTCATATCACAATTTACATCATTCTTCATTCTGCACTCAAAACATTTCAGTATCACTAACAATCTTTTATCTATTTCTCTATTTCTCTCTCTCTCTCTCTCTCTCTCTCTCTCTCTCTCTCTCTCTCTCTTCCCCTTTCTGTTGAGCTACTCTGCTGAACTAGTTTTTTTTAAGTTTCTTCCTACAGCTTAGGAAATTTTTCCTTGCCTCTATTGCCTTTAGCTAGCTCATTGGGGGCTTGGACCTGAATTCTGTAAAGCTTTTTTGCAACGATGTCAGTTGTAAAAAGCGCTATAGAAATAAACTTGACTTGACTATTGTGTCACAGCTGCCAGCCACACTTTTTTCTAAGTGGGCAATAAATTCAGTGAAGGGCACAAAGCAGGATGCTTTTGTCAGGCGATGTGCCATCATTGCATCTATCCACTGCAACAACAATTAGCTAGAGAGTTTTGCATACCATAGGAAAGAAAACGTATAGTTATTGGAGCAGGTTTAAACAGATATGTTTGTTAAGATATCGAAGAATCCATCTGTGGCATTTTGTTCAGCCAGGCCATCTTTCAATTACCTTACATGAAGCATCATAAACTGTGGCAACCATCAGTTTGAGCCAGGTTGTACATCTACCTGGAAAGCTAAAATCTGTGAATGCCTTGGCTGACTAATCAGCAAAAGTTTCACTTGTAGAATTTGAAAACTGTTTAATATTTTAACATTTAGAATCAATATACATAAAAGGTTATATGTGTTGCATTTAATATTTTAAAGGTGAAAGTGAATGAGGTTTCAATAAGTGATGTACTAATACTATTCCTTCCTAAACTGGGTTAGTATAATAACATACTGAATTTAAGATGACAATTGTTGGCCAGTTGCCAATGGTCATTTATTTCAGACCCACTGTGCTGAAGTATAAAGCAAAAAACATTAACAAATGTGTGGTAAAAGACAAAGTGCACTATGCTGTGTTGAGAATGACAGATACGTTACTGTTGAGCTGTAAGTTTTAAGACTACATGACACCTGTATAAGCATTTCATGGCAACTAACATAAACATATAAATATTTTAAAAGGCACTTTCCAACAAATCTCACTTTATTGTGGGGAAACTAACTAAAGGAGTCTTTATGACAACAAGCTTGTTGGAATAAGCCTTTGTAAAGGCCAATGAAAGTTTATGTCAGTTAAAAGTATGAAGTTATAGCTGCCCTTCCATTGCCATGTTGATGGTATCACTTCTGTTTTGCTTTAAGTTTCTAGAGTACCTTTTTGAAAATCTTTTTAATTTAATAATGTGGTCATTTGGCCAGTGTAAATTCTAAACTTATAAATCCATATCAGATGTTCTTTCATGACATATTGTCTCTTGGAATTTCTGTGTTTCTAGACTAAAACTGCAAAAAATTGTCCAACTTGGAAAGTGCAAGTATTCTTCTCTCAAACAACCTTGAACCTTTCTATTACTGTCACGACTTAAAGGACGTTGGACGCAAATGCAGGTACAAAAAGGAGTGTTTATTTTTTAAATCCAGGCGACAGTACAAAAGGGCAGATCCAAACTCAAGACTCAACTCAGACTAACATCTTAGATATTTAAGAATTGACTCAGACTAGCATCCGTAGACGAGATTTATTTCAAACCTCAGACTCTTGAGACTCAACTTGGACTAATTCTGGGAAATCTGGGATATGACTTTAACTCACACCCAGAGACTGGGGACTTGACTTGGATCCGGACTCCAGAGACTGAATAATTGACTTGAAGAGACATGATTCTCATTTGCAGCTAGAAAGTGAAGGCCTGTCTTGGAATTGCACACTAAAAACTTGACTTGGACTAGTACCCCTAACACAGACGTGCACCTAGAAACTGGAGACTTGACTTAAACTTGCATAAATTGACTTTAGACCATCTATGCTACATATATTGGTCCTTTTATCATCAGCTACACCAAAGATCTGAGTATAAATTGTAGGTGCTTTAAACATTAACACAGTAACACTAACATGGAAGCTGAATGTCACTGTGTTTATGTTGCAGTGCCATGCATATATTAGATTGGATTAGATTCAGCTTTATTGTCATTGTGTATTCTACAAGTACAGAGCCAATGAAATAGTTACATCTAACCAGAAGTGCAAAGAATAGTATAAATAAATTACAGGAAAGTGTAGTATAGGTAATGCTGTATAATACAGTATGTACAGTATTATTGTTTACATAGAACAGTATAAACAGATTATAAAATATGTACAATGCAAATATAAGAAGTGCAGTATGAGAGCAATATGCTTATTGCTGTAATGAGGAGATCAGCAGTGTGAGAGCCACACCCTACACAGGAGGTACCGGAGCTAAGGCTCCACCTGGTGGATGGGACAGGTCACCAGAATACTGAAATCCCTCTGAGCCAGCCCTCCCCCAGGTGTGGTGCATCAGGTCCTCATTAGGGTTCTATTTAGGGCTTTCTGGAACACCTGGAAGATGCGAAGTCTCGTGTTTTCGTACCGATTCTGAGCGTTTTCATGTATAGTGTAGTTTTTTCTGGACTTTGGATTACGATTTTGGACACTACTTGTACCCGTTTGCCCCCATTTGACCTTGCTTGTTTTTGGACCTTGCTTTTGGATTGCCCTGCTCTGATTTTTTACAATAAATTATCAACTTGCACTTGTGTCCACGCTTCATTATCGTCACAAGTAGGGGCACAGCCTCAGGGAAGAAGCTCTTCCTGTGCCTGCTGGTGTGGAAGCAGAGGCTCCTGTAATGCCTGCTGGATGGAAGGAGTGTAAAAGTCCATGATTGGGGTGGGATGCATCCTTGCTAAGCAGCAATCTGCCCTGCTCAAGCAGCATTCAATGCATGTCCAGTGTTGTCAAGTCTGTTTTATTTCTCCACCAATTTTTACAACTGATGTTGTCACTAAACACCTTTACAGAGGCAAGGTAAAACTCCCTAAGCTGTAGAAAGAAAACTTGAGAGGAACCAAGGCTCAGAAGGGAAACCCATTGTAAGGAATCAGAATCAGAATCAGATTCAGAATCTGTTTTATTTGGCCAAGTATGTTTGTACACACATGGAATTTTTTTTTCTGGCCGATGGTGTTTCTCTAGTATTTAAACTAACAAACAATCTGTACAATACGAAACATAGTAGACACTATACAAATCTAAGGTACACTTGACACAATGTACGATATACTCTATTGTACACAAGATGCTCTGTACATAATATACATTATTCTTGTGTGATCCAGTACATGTGGTACGATGTGCCATGTGGGTGCGGTTGTATGCAGCTTGTAGTCTTAGTGAACTGGGACCTATAGCGTTTGCCTGAGGGGAGGAGTTGAAAGAGGATGTGACCAGGGTGCGAGGAGTCTGATATGATCTTCCCTGTCCGCGTCCTAGTTCTAGTGATGTACAGTTCTTGTAGGGTGGGCAGGGGGGCACCAATGATTCTTTCAGCTATCCTTACTGTGCGTTGCAGTCTTTCCCTGTCTTGTTTTGTGGCAGCCTCGAACCAGACAGTGATGGACACACAAAGGACAGATTCAACAACTGCAGTGTAGAATTGGCACCCAGCGCCTGGGGCAGGCCAAACTTCCTCAACTGTCAGTGGTGGTTGTTGGAACCAGATGCAAGGTTGCAGTATAATGAGGTTTATTTATCTAAGCATACTAACAGTATGAACAAACAAGGAAAGCTATGACAAACAGACTAAGGACAGTCACATAACTATCACAAGGAAAACGTACAGGGTAACAGGTAGCATAACAGAACAGAGAACTGACAAAGGTGAGCGAGGTGGGAGAAGGGTGTGAACAGAGGCGGGGCTTAAACATAAACATAAACATGTGGACAGAGCACATGAGGAAAAACCAAAACCAAAACCAAAAACACAGACAGGGATGTAGCACAACGAATTGTGACACCCATCCTCCTCTGGTCAACACCAGATAGCAATAACAACCAAAGGTAAAGAAAAATATAAGAATTATTATTATCTCAGTTTAAAGAGGTAGCAGCAGTTCCTTGTGGACAGGTGGTGCCACAATGACTTTCAATCAGTTCTGTGGAGCACAGAGGTGTCCATATGGGCCCTACTCAGTAGGAGTGAGTGGGTTAAAAGCTGTAAAAAGTTCAATTCCAGTTCAGCAGAATAATCTATGCTTGAGAACCCTCCAGATCTACCCCCTATCTAGAAATTACCAAAGGCTTGACTAAACAAATATGTTTTCAGGCTGAACTTAAATTTTTAAACTGTTTCTGACCCCCAAACATAATTTGGAAGATTATTTCATAATTAATGAGAGAAGCTCTGCCCCCTGCTGTGACCTCTACAATGTGAGGAACCAGCAAAAGGCTTGCATCTTTTGATCTAAGTAGGTGTGGTGGATTATAGAAAGAGACCAGGAGTTCAGATATTTTGGTGCAAGACCATTCAGTGCTTTATAAGTCAATAACAGTATTTTAAAGTCAATGCAAAATCTGCCAGTGCAGATTGGATAAAATGGGAATGATGTGATCATATCTTTTGGTTCTAGTAAGAACTCAACTTGCTGCAACATTCTGGACTAACTGGAGCTTGTTTATTCACCTACTAGAATGGTGAGCAGGTAGGTCCCAGTGATCCGTTGATCAGTTTTCGCCAATTGCTGGAATATTTTGCAGTCTGATGTGGAGCAGTTACCATACCATGCTGAGATGTGGTAGGTGAACATGCTCCCGGTACAGTGGTAAAACTCCACCAGTATCCTGGGACACAGATGAGCTTTTTAGAGGCACCGCAGGAAGTAGTCTCATCATCGCCTCTGATCAGGCCCACCACTGTGGTGTTGTCTCACTGGTGAAAGTAGTGAGAGCGGTGAGAGCTCTCACTACTTTCACCAGTGAGACTCTTTTGAACATAAGAGACCAGCTAACTGACCAGTTTTTAGAAGGTTTCTCAGTCGATCCCTCGTGGCCGCCCGAGATTCTTCGCAGTGCCGACAATGACAACAAAGGCAGCAGGCGAAGGACAAAAAAGCACAGCGGGAAGCGTGCGGGGATCTCCGACTGAGAGAACGACCACACCGGCCACCTCTACCCAGCATTTTACTCGCCAATGTCCAGTCACTGGAGAACA
>JBBPDA010057246.1:0-13448 GCA_037974385.1 Arnoldichthys spilopterus
CTTCTGCAGAGCTAGAGGACAAGGTTTAAGCTGTTTTCAGTAGAGCTAGAGGACAATGGGAAAACTGTCTTCAGTAGAGCTAGAGGACAATGTGAAAACTGCCTTCAATAGAGCAAGAGGACAATGCTAAAACTGGCTTCTGCAGAGCTGGAGGACAACGTCAAATCTGGCATCAAGAGAGCTGGACGACAAGGTTAATGCCCAAAGTTAAAACTGGCTTTGGGAGATTTGATGGAGGTTAAAGACTGAGAGCTCGAGAGCTTGGGGAGCAGGTTGAAGTTTAAGTAATTAATAAAAAAAATGTGTGTGTTGTTTGTACTTTGTCCCAACCAGATGCAGACTAATGACACATCTAACAACTCATAGCCACTCAGTCCCCATTACAAAAAATGTGAGGACCTGAAATAATGGCCCTATTCCTAATGATTTATAAAGAGCTGTACTATGAGTACCTTTTCACATGATACGCAAACCAATTACACAGACTTGGATGAACATTCCATGATACAAATTTCTCTTTTGTAGCAGTACATATCCAAGAACACTAATAAGCAGAAGAGATCAGGAGTGAAAGACTATACGAATATCAAAGATGTATCTTAAAATTGTAAATTGAATCTGACTTCCTTATAAAACATGGAATTGAGTTGTTGCACAGTGTAGAAGCATAATACATGAAAGAGGCTTATTTTTCTGTTATGAAGGGTATTTTTAGATAGACAGTGCCAGCAGTTCTAAGGTCACGTGTTGGAACATAGACAGATAGACATTCAGTGAGATATACAGGTACTTTAAGGTCAAACCTAGTAAAAGAGCTTTCAAATCTATCATGAAAGATACAGTCCAGTTACCAGTCCAGTTTTTTCAAAACTGGGGATCATGTGAACTTGCTCCCTTTTGTTTTGGGGTCCATGCTGATGCACTTTGTACTGACTGTAAAGGACATACTGTTTTTTTTAGAACTGAGGGGTGAGAGCATATAATACCCTATTCCACTTGTAAAATATGTATATACAAGTTTGCATTTGTTACTATTTCTCTGAAACAGAAAAGGTCTAACTTTAGCCATTTTTCTTAAAAGATAAAAAGCTATTGTTCAGAACTGTTCAGATTCTACAATTACACCTACGTCTTTAGCTTCTGTTTACAAAGCAAAGGCACCTATTTTCTCATACAGTAGCCTTCTCTGACTTTTAGAACACAGAAATTCATTTAGTATTTTCTTGATTTAGTTGTATAAGATTTAACAACAGTCACTGAACAATATTTAAGTCACATTTTATAAGCCTGTCAACAGATACAAGTTACAAAAAAATGTGCACATATAATTGGGTATCATCAGCATAGTTGTGAATATGGTTTGTTCTTTCCGTGTCTGAAATCGTTCTAAATTTGTTAAGATTGTTTTTTAATTTGTTAGCAAGATCCATGCTAAAGTAAAGGTTTCCCAAAAAATTATACAAAACCATCTAAGGGGCAGTAAAAAGAAAGATGAAATGTTTGGAAGTAATTAATTGCTTTATAACAGTTTGAAGGTTCAGTTCTCAAAAATTCATATCTTGAGCTATAGTAATAGCCTGAGTCATAATAAGGATAAATGTGTATCTTCATTACCAAGCATAAATATGAAAGGTGGTGATTCAACCACATTCACTTTGGAAATTGATTATAATAATATTATTATAGTTATATAATTATATTGTTCTATATTATTTTTTGCTCAAATAAATTGCTATTGTCAGACATAAAATCCACCAAAAACCTTGGTATGTTATTTATATTATCCTTCCTCAATTTATTATCTGAAATTCACTACTGTATAATTATATAGTTTTTTTAGTCACTTTTATGTGTTTGGTATTTGTAAAAATAATTCTATATCTACCAAAAAGAAAATAATCAAAACCAATTCATTTGTGATGAAACAGCCATTTTCTTAAAATTCAGTCTAATCATTGTGATGTCAACTCTTTTAACTATACACATTTAAACATATAAACATTTTAGTCTTTGAGAGTACTACTTTCACTTCACTCTGGGTGGGCATGTTAAATATCCCGCTACCCCATCATTCAGCACAACAATATATCAGCTGACATAATTGAATTTGATGTTAGTGTTCTCCTTTAAGCGTATAGAGCTATCTAATGATATTTGTTAACACCAGTTTGCAAAAAAACCATTTACTGGCATCGTATGTCTATCCAATCTGCCTAGCTTGTGGAACTAGTATTGATTAAATAGGGGGGAATGTAAAAAATCCCCTCAAAAATCAAGGGGGTTTAAGGGCAAAAGAAGTCTCAGAAAATGCAAAAATGTCATCACAGGATCTATAAGGAACTCTTACAACTGGTGTGAAAGTGGACATTTGTACAATTAGAAAGAAAACTGACAAACTTTACCTTCATGAGAAGAGTGCCAGAAAAATAACTTTAAGCAATACTACAGTTTGTAAACGTTCAGCCAAAGACCAGGCCATAGTAACAGTACACCTGTATGTGGTAGCTTTTCAGAAAAACCTAATTGCTTTGCTGCTGCAGGTACCAGACTGCTCACAGTCATTCAGCTATGAATTCTTTATTAAACCATCGACTACTTGAAGATAATGTCAGGCCATCTGTCTAAAAGGTGAAATTAAATCAAAAGTTAAACAAGATAAAGATTCTAAGTTCAAAAGAATCATAAAAGTTAAAGTACAGTATTACATAATGGAGGAATGCCATTATGCAATACTAAACACCATGACATTGCAGGTCAAAATAAAGTAAGTGATCTAAAAAAGACAAAGCTCTAACCAGGCCAGAGGTTTACCACTACTCACTCTTAGAATTTTTGACCCTGTGTTCCAGTTTAAGAGATCACTCCACTAATCTCTGGGAACTTATTGAAACCCAAACTTCTGTTGCCCTTGCCATTTGTAAACATATGTTGGGCAAAGGTTTTAACCAGTTTAAACTAGTGAACCTGTACCTTGACCTACTAGATGTGTGTTCTGCAATGAAAGATCTCTCTTCAATATACAAAACATAATTTTTAGCAAAGTAATGTCCAAAAGCATAGATTAAAACATTTTTTGGTTTCCCCTCATTGTACCCCATATACTATATTGATGTCAACAGGGCTGTGAGCAGAGTCTACCAATATCAGAGGATGAGCTCATGGGCCCTTATTTTGCTTTTTTTTCCATATATAGCTGAAGTGAAAAACATAAATCTTTGCTATAATGACCAAAATTATCTTGCCTTAAATCAGCTCTGCAGTGTTACTCTAAATCAAGTCTCTGGAGTGTGAGTCAGAGTCAAGACTCAAATCTCTGAAACACAAGTCTAAGTTTGGTCTTAAGCCTCCAGGGCTTTGTGTATTTTTTTCCACAGGCTTAACTTTTGCCAGTCTTCAATCTTGAGTGTAAGTCAAGTCACAAGTCTGTTGGGGGCAAGTCATGTTGTGAATCCGATGAAGGTGAGCCCAAGTTGAATTGCAAGCCAGTAATGGATAAGCATGTCACAAGTCCCCATCTCTGAGGGGCAGTATGCAAAGATTGATAGATTGACCTTAACTGCTTAAGTTGAATTCCAGAGGAGTGAACTGAGCAATCAGTACTGGAGTATGTCATCTTTCAAGCCACATAGTTCTATATACTATACATAGTTCTATATCATTAGACATTTTCTCTTCACCTTTCAAAGTAATAAGCATGGTGGTAGCTTATGAAAATTTGTTTGAAGATTTTATAAGCTCCATTAGAGCAAAACATTAAAGTAGTTATCTATGAACACAAAATTAGAAACCAGGCCAAATGTTCACCACTATTGACTTGACCCTTAGGATTTGACCCTGTGTTCCACTATGACAGACCACTCCACTAATCATCGCAAGCTTAGTGGAGTCCAAGCTTACATTGTCCTGGCCATTGGTAAACATATGTTGTGCATGGGTTTAAAGCAGTTCAAACCAGTGAACATGTACCTTGACCCACTAAATGTGTGTTCTGCAGACATCTAAGTTAGGTGAAAGGTCAACAACAAACTCAGCAAACTACACTGGTCAAATAGTTGGGGAAAAGGAATTGTCACAGAAGCAAGAATACCTCTTTTAACACTAGTATCAGTCATTGAGCATGTTCCACTAGAGGCAATGTTTTTTAATATGCAAAACCTTCCCTTCAGCAAAGTAGTATCTAAACAAATAGCTTTTTTTAGTTTCTTTTATTGTGCCTCATAATCTATAATGATGCCAACAAGGACATGACCAGACTCTTCCAACATCAGGGGCTGAACCCATGGGCCCTTATTTTGCAAGATTCCCAATATTTAAGATGACCAAAACCATCTCACCTTGACTCTGCAGTGTGACTCTGAACCAAATCAGAGTGCAAATCTAAGTTAAGTATTAAGTCTCTGAGGCATCAGTCTGAGTTTGGTCTTGAGCCTCCAAAGTGTTGTTTTTTTGTTTTTACTGAAGCTAAACCCTTGATCTTTAAGTTGAGTCACAAGTAAGTTGAGGGAAAGTCAAGTAATGAGTCAGTTAAAAGTGAGTCCAAGGTGAGTTGTGAGTCAGTTAAGGGCAGAATCAGAATCTAGTTACACAGCATCATTTTACAAACCACTCAACCAGACATATCACTCGTTAGACACTTTCTGTTTACCTTAGGAAGTACCTCATGTCTGAGGCCAATAAATGTTTGTCAGAAAATGATTTTACAAGCTCTCATTTGAGCAAAAGTTTTAAATAACTACATGTTAACACAAAACTACATTTAGAGCAAATAATGTAACAGTGTAAACCAGGAGTCTAGCAAAATTTGTTAATTCCTCTACTCAGATGCACCCAATAATCATAGCAGTTAATTGATAAGTTATTGATTGAGAATTTGTTGTGTTCAATAAATGAAACTACAATTCCGTGCTAAATGCAGGTGCTAAATGCTTCAAGGACCACAATTACATATCCCCAAGTGCAATACAAATTTACACACTGGAACACAGTTCATGTTAAGATTGCCTTGGCTTAGTTAGCATTGCAAAGCATTGTTACACTTACTATTGTTGTACTTATTTTTTGATTAGCTGCTCTGTTTTGTGCCTCAATGGGGAGATGCCTTCAGAGGCTGTTGGGCCCGCAGCAGTGCCTTAAGAGCCTGATAGTCATACAGCTCCCTCAGAGGCATGTGGGCCTGCAGTACTACCCTCACTGGGAGACTGCTGGTGCTCCCTGGAGCATTTTTTAGTGGGGCTGATAAAATTTCCTCAGCAGAGGGATTAATGTAAGCTATGTCACCACTGGCAGACTCCCTTCAGAAAGTACTTTACAAACCTGATCCTCAAAGGGAAACTGGAAGAGGTCCCAAAATCAAACCAGTGAATGGGGGACCTCACTCTGAAAAGCCTATGTCTAAGCCACATGATCCAAACCAGACCCTTGTAGCAAAAAAATCACAGAACAGTATGACTCACTATAGTGTGCTAGTAGAGAAGACACTCACCAATGAACTAGTTAAACACTCACCCATGAATAAGTTAAAGTGAACAAAGACAGCAAACAAGATCCCAGTGCTTGTGAATTACTGGTCAGAGTTTTCCAACTCAATTAATTGTTTTTGCACTCAAGATGCTTCTTCAGTGGGTAGTGGTGGCTTACTGGTTAAGACCTTGTTCTTGTGAACAGAAAGTCACAAGTTCAAGTCCTGACCTGGGTACCACTGAGGTACCTTTGAGCATGGTACCATCCCGCTACACTATTCCCTGGGTGCTCCACATGTACACATGTGATGGGTTAAAGGCAGAGGTCACATTTTTAGTGGTCACACTTTGTGTGTGATTTAGTATGTTCTGAATGACAAATAAGTCACTTTCAATGAGTCATAGTTTCTCTGTTCAATTGACTGATAATGTGTGCATAATCCTGAACATGGTCTTGAGAAAGTACATGGTTCTAGCCAGCAATCTAGCCAGGTTGTTATGTTTGACCCTTAGAGGTCAAGAGAATACTTTGGTTTAATATGCTATTTAAATGTAAATATGTAATATTTAGTTACATAGTGATTTGCATGTTCATTCATCCATTCATTTAGCTTTAGCTGAATTGTGTACTTTTTACCTTGTTAGAATGTAATCTACATCAAAGCACAATGACAGGGCTGCACAATGAAGTCTGGGGCCTTTTCAAAATGGAAGGACTAGATAGTTCCACTGAAATAAGGGCCACAGTGCCAGGACATAGCCATATGATTCAGATCCCCATTGCCTGGTCCTCTTTAATGATCTAACTGCTGAAAAAGTCTATTAATCTGTGTACTGTCAGATGACCAAGGACCTTTCTTTCAAAACACATTTAAAGGAACCACATGTGATTATATTGTATTATTGATGTGATGGAAGATACTGACTCTTGGAGGTAGTATGTGAGTTTGTCCAGCTGTTTCTATATCAGCTGAGCAACACAGGAAACTCTGGCAGAACATTGCTACACACTTTATAGATTTTTGGGATTAGGAAGTCAATCTGCAGCCCTATTCACATTTGAGTCCTCATCACATAGTTACAGTTTCTATTTTTTTCCCATTTCTTTCTTTTTATAATGCTAATGCACTGGATCATGATATGATGGGCTCAGGCACTCGTTTATATATATGGACTGAATTGGGCTTAGGCAGTCATTTATATACGTGTGTGTGTGTGTGTTAGTAAGACTTCTCAATGCCTTGGGGCCCCCTCTGGCATCAAGATAATGATCATGGACTAACCCACACACACATATTTCTTACATTATAGCAAGTTTACATTGCACTGCCACTTTTCAGAATAATTATTATATAATATAATTATTCCAATATGTTTATACTGTGATATCTTTACCATGCAGTCACTTTAAACTGGTGCAAAGTCACTTTACACTCTCAACTTATAGTGATGTATATTGCATTCTACTACATAGTGCATTCCACTGTTACCCTATACTGTTAAAAGCTACTTTGTTTCTCATAATTTAATATATTATTATACATAAGTCATTGTTCATTTCATACCACGTGTTGTTGCCAGCAAACAGGTACTGTTTCAGTCACTGTGAAGTTGTGCTATGTTTATGCACTGTAATGTTTAATCTGCACTTTATGCTTGTCTTGTACTGTTATATGTTGCACCATGAATCCACATGAAGTGAGCCCAACGCTATTTCAACCTGACTGTATACTTGTATATAGACAGGCTAACAACAAACACTATCTCTGTTGCTCTTTCTCTGTTGAGCAGCGTGTCTCATTCTGCTGTCTGGACCAGTTTGACCCATCCTGATACCCTATTTCTGGTTGAAGTTTTTACAGCTTTTAACGTAGTCACTCCTACTGAGGAAAGGCCATATGGACAGCCCTATGCTCTACCTAACTTGAAGGAACGTCATCATGGCACCACCTGTACACAAGAAACTGCTGCCACGTCTTTAAACTGAGATTATTATTATTATATATTTTTTTTCTTTTGTATGTTATTGTTATCCGGTGTTGACCAGTGGAGGATGGGCTCCCCTTCTGAGCCTTGGTTCCTCCCAAATTTGTTACCTTCAGCTTAGGCAGTTTTTTTATTGCCTCTGTTGCTTTTGGCTTGGTCATTAGGGGCTCAGACCCTGATTCTGTAAAGCTGCTTTGTGACAATGTCGGTTATTAAAAGCGGTAGAGAAATAATATTGACTTGACTTGACAAACAATTCTTGAATCTCTTGAATCTTGAATGTAGTTGGTTAGAAGTGATTGCTAAATCCAAGAATGAAGAAACATATGGTTGTTTGTTTGAAAATACCCAAAATAGCTGTGACTGAAGCCACATTTTCTTGATGTTGAGCAAAAGCATGGAAACAGTGTAGATATTTCATTCTGAATTTGCATTTGAATGCTCTTGCTTGTCGTAATGGCCATTGATTTAATGTTGGAAAACCATCCATACTGCACACTAATTCAATGCTGATTCCACAGCATGGTCAAGTAACTGCAGATTTAATGTTGAAACAATGTTTGCTCAGTGTCGAAAGCCTCTATCCAGATTGCTTTGTCATGCAGGAAGGAAAGTCGGATAAGTCTTTAAAAATTGCACTTTATCATTATAAGCTGTAAGACCATAGAGTTAAATGACCCCCCTCCTATGCCACAACAAAAACTATACAGCATTGACAGAATGTCTCCTCCTGTAAGCCCCTTTTCTTAAGCAAACATACTATAGTACAAATCTGCAGAGTCTCTCTCCACATTCAAGAAGCATCTCAAGACTCAACTGTTCTACACATACAAACCATTGCTACCTGACAACTGCCTAGAGAATGTCTCTCAGATAGTAATATTCCACTTAGTTTTTATTGTAGCACTTGTCATCTGTATTTATTGTAGTAATTGAGGTCTGTAGTTATTGAAGCACTTCAAAGTTTTTAATATTTATTGTAGCACCTACCGCCTGTATTTTACAACAAAGAGAAATGTGTTGGACTTCCTTGTAGCACTCACTTCAGTGTTGCCCTGTACAGCTCTAATGCTTGATTTGTTTCCTGTGTCTTGGAAGACGCTTTAGATAAAAGCGTCAGTCAATGAATAAATGTAATGTAAATGTAAGTATAGACACAAAGACGATTCCTCACAAACTCAAAACATGTGTGCCCATGCATGCATGTACATACCTACACACCTTCAAAACACTTAACAATTCAAAACAAAGGTTTGCCTAAAACCCACATTTCTTTCTGTAAATGTCTGCAAATTATTTATTGAATATTGTTGCCATCCTGTCATTGCCTTTATGACCACTGTGAAGCCCTGGAATCAGGATCTGGAGATCCAGCTGGATCTCAAACTCAACACCAATCATGCAAATTGGCCACACCTGAAAATTAGTTATTTAAACAAAACGTTACAGAGACAAATTTGTGAGGTATTTGACCTAGCAGATGTAGTGTGCATTTATTCACATTTTCTTGATATTCTGACCTTGCTTGTTTTTTGGATTTTTAATAATAATACAAATAATTGTTATTGTTATTGTTATATCATAGTTAGTAGTAGTAGTAGTAATCATAATAATAATAATAACAATAATAATTATTATTATTATTGCTTTTATTTTTATTATTATTAGTAGTAGTAGTAGTAGTAGTAACAGTAGTATAGTTAGTAGTAGAGGTAGTAATTAAAATAATAAGTATTGTTATTTATTATTATTTTTTAAAATCACTCTTCTATTGTTAATGTCATTGTTATGATTTATTATTATTGTTATTATTTTTATTATTACTGTTATTAAATATATATATAGAATTACACATTGCTGGTTTACATTTAAATTAAATTGTGTAGCTAACTTTACTAATCTATCTTTTCCTCCCCACATTTTATGAAAGTATTAGCATCAAAGAGGACAATTTCCAACATTGCAAAGTACTATTTCCAACATAGCAAATGGACTATTTCCAACATAGCAAAATAAAACCATTTAATGACATGACAGCCACATTAACACTCAGCACTGCCAAGCAGTATTTGGCAAGTGAGCGAAAGCGCTTCAAAAGAGCTCTTGTCCCGGTAGTCATTAGTGTTTGGGAAGTTGTCTGAGAAAGGGCAGAGGACAGGGAAGCGGGGGGGGACATGCAGGCAGCTTCATTAGCCAAGTGAGGTTTTCGCTCACTCACCACACATGAGCACCTGTTTTCAGTCAGTCTGCCTAGTTTCGCTATGCTGGAGCAGAATAAACCAGTCCCGTTCTCACCAAAAACCTCGTCGAACTCGTCCCTTGGTCAATGGCCCCCACCAGCGGCTCTGTCTTTATCTGGCTGGACGCTGCCATGGTGTCACTCCGATGTTCTGGGCGACTCTCTGGCAGAGGACAGGCCGACCGAGCGCTTTATATTGCCCGCGAGAGAAGCGCGTGCGGAAAGGACGCGCACAGACAGACACGCGCCGCTGACGTAGCCTGGAGCCGTCCCCTCCACACACACCCAAACAGTTAAGCAGTTTCCAGTCATAAGGAGGACATAGGACTTGCCACCGCAAATTGGGGTTTTCAGTTTTTGAGTGAGGTTTTCAGCAAGTAACATTACTATTAATAAAGTAACTATTTGTCATTGAGAACACGCTAATTCACACACAAAAAGTGCACCACAGCAAAATGTAAACCATGTATTAAATTTAACCCATTCACACATCAGCGCTCGGGGAGCAGTGTAGCAGGACTGTTCCTTGCTCAAGGGTACCTCAGTGATTTCTGGGCCTGGGTCTTCTCTGAAATCTCTGATAACATGGGCAAATCCCTAACCACCTGGCCACCACTGGCCACCTGACAGTGAGTAAAGCTTGTTTCTCACTCGAGTTTAATGACAATCAAGAAAAAATAACTGACCCTTTTCTAACTGAGAAGAACCAATTAAAGACATTTATCATTTATCTCACCAATTTAAAAATCGGTGTTTGGTAATCAATGGGGAATCCACAGATTTTCACTGACTTTTTGTGTGACGAAATAGTTGGGATGCACACAAAATCAATCAGAGTTTCAATGTGAAATGCTTTGTTCTAGAAAAATCTGCTTGTTCACAGTGGTAGTGAATGAAACTAGACATCTGAAGGATTATTGCTACTAAAAGAGTCTCACAGAACATTATTTCATGAAATGGTTTTGAATACACTGCAAACAAAAGTTTTATGATCATTTTGAACAGGTTTTTGCTTAAAATTTGTTAAACCCTTTAGTGTTCTGATCAAATATTTTGTTAAGTGCATTTTGAGTCCCTATGTCTTATTGAACTGAACTGAACTCAACCTAATTGTTCCATTATGACCACTTGGTTTAAGTCAGTTATGATCAAAAAATCAACTGGATTTCTGTCATTAGTAGACCTTTGCAGTGAATTTCCTTACCAGAAGTTAAACAAATGCATATCAGTTGCAGGTAGTTCTAACACATCTTTGAGGAAGTTTTAGAGATTTCTCTAAGAAGTTTTAAGAAAATCCAGGAATTTTATTTGATATTAATTCATGTGTTTATTTAAGTTTTACAATAAAGAGAAATCTTGAATGCTTGATAGAGGCCTATATTTAAAGAAAAAACTATAGGGTATTTGAATAAAACTCTTTTTTATATTATTGCCTCAAATTATTATATCATGCACAGAAACAATGTTCATTGTTTTTTACTTGATGCAGCCATTAAAGAATTAAAAGCCCATTAATGATGATGAGTTGCATGCAAGGCTTAAGATAAGGCAGATTTGCCTAAACTTACCTACTTTACCTTTTTTTTGCCTTTTAAAAAATAGGATAATGGGGCGAGGTGGCAGCATGGGGCAGATGGGTGGAGAGGGGGGTATTAAAACATCACAACCATGCAACTCCATCCATCCATCCATCCATTTTCCAACCGCTTCTTCCGTTTCCGGGTCACGGGGAAGCTGGAGCCAATCCCAGCTGAATGCGGGCCTAAGGCGGGTTACACCCTGTATTACCTTTTTTTGTTGTCGAGTAGCTGAACTCTTGTAACAAAGTTTTCTACATACATGACTGACAATTTTTTTGCAGTCAGCCAGTAAACTCTCATTTTTACCTGTATTTGTGTCTTGTGCATTCTGTCAAGCCTCACGCACACACTGTCACTCATTCCAGATCAACCATCTTTCACTTTAGTCTACATTTAACCTGGAAGTATGACAGATATATGATTACACCATTCAGCCATTATCATTCATTCAACCTTCATTTAAAAACACATCAGAATTTAATTAATTAGCCCATAAACTTGAATTGGCACAGTAGAAAGCAAGAAAGCACTACAACTCAACAAACACCAGCAGCTGAGGGATTTGAAGCTTAGCTGTGGTCATCAGGGACTGAATCAGCTTCCTAGCATAAACTGTCTTCCCCCCTGGTCACTCCGTCTTTCCCAAACTGCTATTATAGTGTGGAAGTATGCAGTCAGGGAGACAGCCATTATTTGATCACTGGGCTGCGCAAACCTACTTTAGGTACTATTGGGTAGTGTGCTATTGGTCTGTTGAAAATGAAACATATTTTTGGAGACATTGTGACTTTGTAAAGACTTAGCAGGGAGACCAGAGAGGAAAGAATTACATGAATCAATGTGATACAATGAAAGCACGAACCAGTGTTTGTGCATCATGCTTAGGCAGAAAAAGTTGAGCTATGTTACAAAGATGAAAGAAAGTGATTTCGGTGAGGGACATGGGATATGTAGGTCAAACTGAGTAAAGGACAAATAGGACACTAAGATTTCAACATTTGAAGCAAACATACCTTCAATAATTACAATTTTGAGAGGAAGTTTAACTAGCACCACCAGGTGCACATATTGAATTGAATTACATCCAAAAAAGAAAAAAGAAAGAAAAAAAATAATTTCCAATCGACACTTTGAAATGGTAGAATTCCAATATTTACATAGAACACTTATTCTGTTTTATACAGCTGAACCCAAGATGACCTGGCAGTCTCAGACTTCCATTGGTGACACTCTCAATCATAAGTTTGATGAGTCAATGACCTCAAGCACACCCTTATTAGTGGATCAGTCTAAATGATCTCTCATGCATAAGGAATAAGACATTTTAATCAGTCCTCATTATAGAGGATGAAAGGAAAATAATTTTTCTAACAAAAATGGTTGTTTTCATAATAATAAATTAATCAAATATATGAAAACAGAACAACATTTAAATAAATATAAGAACATTTTCTTTAGTTGTCTTTACTTCTTGTCTGCTTTCTGGACTGCACAGGCTTTTGAAACTGCTGTAGTGGAGAATTGCTTCAGCGTCAGTGTGAGGTCATTGTGACTCATGTAATTGGTCAGCTGTTCTTTTAAAGCCACACGCCTTCCCATTTTAACCAATAGGATGCCTTGCTTCAATCTGTGGAAGGCCAAGAACAGCTGTAGATTTAGAGCCTGTCCTGTACTGGGCAGCCAGTGCACAGCATGTTTTCCCTTCTCTATCACACCTCATTTGAAACATCATGTCAGCTGGTTATCTTAATAATGATGTGGAAAGTAGGTCATGAAATGTGATGTACTTCATGGTGTTAAAATCCAACACTATGTGACATTGAATATGAAATCACAAATGACAAAAAATGGTTATATTTCGTATTAAATATTATTTTATTGCTATTGATTTGTATTTGCCTGTTTGTTTAATTATTACTATTTTTTTAAACACCAGCCTGCTGAGGAACAGTGAATGAAGTCAACCAGCAGATGGTGCTGCTAAGAAACTGTTCAATAAAGCCCAGTGAAGGGTTTTGTCCTACAGATGGTGATGGTGAACACCCCTTTGCTCTATACCTGGGCATCATGCATTTTTAAAGAGCTCTGAGGAAGGAGGGAATAGTTTCTTCTCATGAATAATACACATAAGGACACAACTTCTTTTGGACCCCTCTGGAGGGGGTTTTGGACTCCCAACTGGGC
>JBBPDA010057266.1:0-13446 GCA_037974385.1 Arnoldichthys spilopterus
ACCCTAACATACTCTTCGCTACCCTACTCTACCCTAACATACTCTTCGCTACCCTACTCTACCCTAACATACTCTTCTCTACCCTACCATACGCTACCCTACCCTACCCTAACATACTCTTCGCTACCCTACTCTACCCTAACATAATCTTCTCTACCCTACCATACGCTACCCTACCCTACCCTAACATACTCTTCTCTACCCTTCCATACGCTACCCTACTCTACCCTAACATACTCTTCTCTACCCTACTCTACCCTAACATACACTTCTCTACCCTACCATACGCTACCCTACCCTACACTACTGTTGCCTACCCTACTCAACTATGGTCAGTGGAGACATAGTGGTTAGGACACTGCCTTTGGGACCTGAAGGTTGCAGGTTCGAGTCCCATAACAGGCACTACTGAGGTTCCCTTGAGCAAGGTACCGTCCCGCTACACTGCTCCCTCGGGGCTGTTGATAGCTGCCTGCTATCACACGTATGCACAACAGGTCACATTTCATTGTGGTGCTTGAGTGTGTTTACAATGACAAATTCACTCTACCCATCTTTACTTAATTCCACTCCACCCTACTCCACCCTACCCTACCCTGCTCCACTCTTCTTTTCCTTCCTCTTTCTTCTATTCTCATCTTCTCTGTAAACATCTGTCTTTTTTGGGGTATTTCAGTACCTCTAACAAAATAACTTTCTCACTCTGTCTCCCCTCCCTGTCTCTCTCTCTCTCTCTCTCTCCCTCTCTCTCTCTCCCTCTCTCTCTCTCCCTCTCTCTCTCTCTCCCTCTCTCTCTTTGTCCTTCTCTCTCTCAGAGGAGTCAGACACGCTGAATTCTAATTTCTCCATGGCGTTCTCCATCATCGGCATGTTTTCGTCCCATGCTGTCAGCAACCTGAGCATTTTCTTCTGTGCAGAAATCACCCCCACCGTGATCAGGTGAGACAGAGAAACAGGCCTCTGTGTGTGTGTGTGTGTGTGTGTGTAACAGAAGAGCTGAATCATGTCAGTGTTGTAGCTGAGTGTGAATACTTTGTGAGCTCAGCTTTCCCTCTGCTGGTGGATTGTGGTACTGTACATTCTGCTCTCGGCGTGAACAGAGGAACTCCCTCCATCAGCCTTGGTTCCATCAGTAAAGCTGTTCTGTGCTGTTCTGTGAACAGTGCATCAGTGACACCTGGTGGCAGAAGGCACAAAGAGCAGGTGGTGGTCCAGGTGGAGGCTGCGTGTTGGCTTCATATACATGCAGTGGAAATAAAGATCTACGTGAATAATATTTGCTCTTTTTTCACAAAAATAACTTTTAGCTGCCAGGGGGAAAAAATCTTGATAAAATTCATGATAAAGCAACCACCTATTGGCTGGCTGCAGTACAGCATATTACTCCTAAAAAGTGAAAACAAAGAAAATAATAATAGTAATTAATTATAATTAACTACAAAAACAATGTGACTGATCACAACATGTGAAGTGATATTGTGATTAATTAATAAGAATATTTGTGATTAATTGAAAAGTTAAACACTATCACATGATATGATGATTCACAATTGACTACACCAAACGATGTGATTAATCACAACTACACAGAAGGATGTGATTAATCACAGTTGACTGCAGAGAATGATGTGATTAATCACAGTTGACTGCACAGAATGATGAGATTAATCACAGTTGACTGCACAGAATGATGTGATTAATCACAGTTGACTGCACAGAATGATGTGATTAATCACAGTTGACTGCACAGAATGTTGTGATTAATCACAGTTGACTGCACAGAATGATGTGATTAATCACAGTTGACCATACAGAATGATGTGATTAATCACAGTTGACTGCACAGAATGTTGTGATTAATCACAGTTGACCACACAGAATGATGTGATTAATCACAGTTGACTGCACAGAATGACGTGATTAATTACAGTTGACCATACAGAATGATGTGATTAATCAGTTGACCACACAGAATGATGTGATTAATCACAGTTGACCATACAGAATGATGTGATTAATCAGTTGACCACACAGAATGATGTGATTAATCACAAAGTACTACACAGAATGATGTGATTATGTACAGATGCACAGAATGATGTGATTAATCACAGTTGACTGCACAGAATGATGTGATTAATCACAGTTGACTGCACAGAATGATGTGATTCTGTAGTTTGTTGCAATCACAGTTAACTGCACAAAGTAAAGCGATTAGTTGTGATTAACTGTAAAAAACCTGGCATGGGGATTAACTACACAACATGTGATTCAGACAGCACTAATATGACTGTTATGACAAAATGTGCATAAAGTAACTGTAAGTCTTGCTGTGTGTGTGTGTGTGTGTGTGTGCTCCTCAGGGGTGGCGGGCTGGGCCTGGTGTTTGCGAGTGCTGGGTTCGGGATGCTGACGGCTCCTATAATGGAGCTCCATAACCAGAAAGGCTACTTCCTGCACCACGTCATCTTCGCCTGCTGCACGCTCATCTGCATCATCTGCATCCTGCTGCTGCCTGAGACGCGCTACCAGCCGCTGCCCGAGACGCTGGCCGACGGCGAGAACTACACGCGCCAGCCTCTGCTGCCCCCGCGCAAACCTGCCGAACAGCGCCACCTGCTGCCCCGGGCCCAGAGCCGCGAGTACACGCAGGTGACGGACACGCCCCTCCACGCCGCCGCCACCACCGCTGTGTCCACCATGGAGTCCACCGCCTCGTCCGCCATCGACCTGTCCATACATATGGACGGAGAACCGGACTCGGTGCCGCTCACCATCATGAAGCAGCAGAAAGAACCGGCGGGACCAGCAGGGGGTGCTCTGCTGACCACAGTCCCAAACACCTCCACTCCGCTCGGCACCAGCCCCGCTCACCCCCCTAAAGCCGATTCACTCCCCGATCTCATCGCCAACATCCCGCCCCCCGGCACTCCATCCACAGCAGAGACTCCGCCTCCTCCTTTAACTGACCACAGTCTCTCCCAGACCCCGTCTTCACTAATTGACCACACCTTCTCTCAGACCTCTCCCTCTGCCACCACTCCCCTGACTGCAGATACATCAAAGTCTCCGTCTACAGGGACTCCGCCTCCTCCTCTGGCTGACCACGCCCCATCCCGGCCCACTCACCTGAGCCCGGATACCACAGAGATCCCACTGCCTCCTTCCGTTGGCCACTCCCCTTCCCAGGTCCCTGCAATCGCACCCTTCATTTTGGAAACAACAGGGACTCCGCCTCCTCCAACTGGCCACGCCCCCTCAAGCCCACAAAGTGAAATGGACAGAGCTGTTTCCCCTACTGAGGTGGACTCCCCCCGGCCCGACATCAGCCCACCTGATGGGCAGCTCATCTTGGGTTCTGCAGATGTTCCAGCAGATGGCGATGTGGACAAGTGCACTGTAAACCCCTCTGAACCATTACCCCCGCTTACCGCTCACCTTCTAAATGATGCGTCCCCGCCCCTTTCCACAGGCTCACCTGTTCATGTACCTGACGACCTCGACCCAGTTCACCACGTTCCTTCTTCACTGGATGTTCTTCGCTCCGTTCCTCCTCCATCCTCGTCCTCACCCATAGACGGCGCTCTCCTGTTCCCTGCCACAGAGACAGACTCCGCCCCTTTAGAGACTCCTTCTCCTTTGCCGGTTGGTGCTGTCGTATTTACCGAGCCTGCGGCGCCGCCCCCTGCTGAAGACTCCTTCACAGTAGAGCTCACGGTCTCCTCGCCTGTAGACTCTGGTCTGTCTCCAGCTCTGGACTTCACTACCACCAGCAGCACCGCCAGCGAGGTGGCGTCTTCATGATGGCTCGTATGGCTGGTGCTTTGCCCTAGAGGGGAGCTGAGTGCGGGGGGGATGGCTAATAACAGCCCACGAGCCTCTAACGTAGACCGGCGAGTGTTAACAACACTAGAAAGGGATTCACTAATAAAAGGGAACAGCTGTAAACCAGGCTCGCTCCCACGAACTCAACCATCCATCCACGTTCTTCACCAACGCCAGTAAAACGCTGCTTCGGGCAGCTTCGACCTCTGACTGGGGTTTTAAAGACGATCAGTCAAACCCAGACCTCCTGGACAACGCTGGAGTTCCCTGCAGCCAGTCACACTGCTGAATATGAAGTAGAACTGCCTTTTTCTGCAGCGACCAGTGAAGCCCAGTGCGGTCGAACATGAAGAGTGCCAAGGGCAGGTTCCGTTCTCAGACTCTAACGATAGAACTGCCGCGAAACTGAGAAAGCGAATATGGAAGCATTCCCGTCCGTGTTGGAGGGAACACACACTACTCTGCTAATTTAATGTTTTTCTAGATGAATAAAGGAGATGTGCTAAAGGAGATGTTCCTCCAGTGCAGACACTGGCTTTAGAGACAGTCGGCTGCACCAAAACATTAAAAAAACACTCAAGAACCGAAGAGTGCGTGAACCTGTGGCTCATCTGGCCGTTTTTTTTTAAATGTTTTGGACAGGCTTCCCCCAGTCCACAAGGCCTAAACCCTACTAAACTCTAGCTCCTACCTGATGGTAAGCCTTAACCTGTAAACCCTAATCCCTAGGCCCTAAACCCTAAGTCCTAAAACTGAACCACTAAACTACACCTCCAAAAGCTTAACTGATAAGCCCTAAGCCCTAGTTCCTAACCCCCAACTCCAAAAGCTTAAACTCGAAGCCCCAAGTGCCAACTTCTAACCCCAAGCCCTAAGTCCTAAAGTCTACACTGTAATTTCTAAAGCTTAAACTCTTAAGTCCTAATCCCTAGACCCTAACTCCTAAAACTTAACCCTTAAGCACCAAATCCCAACCTTCAGTTTCTAAATCCTAACTGCTCAGCCCTAACGCTCTAACTCCTAGAACAATTCCTTTAAACCCTAAACCCTAAGCCCTCACGCCCAAGACCCTAGGGAGCCCTGCTTAATGCAGGCTGTAGTTCATTCCACTGGAGGGATGGCTTACTTTTAGAAATCAGGCAAATTTGGGTAAAACTGGCTAGGGGAAATTAACTGAATAGGTGAGGCGGTGGGCGTGGCAGTGGGCGTGGCCGTCTTTGATTGTTTATTTAGCTCCAGAAGACTCAGAAAATGAGCTTTTTTTTTAAAAAAAAAAAGGAAAACATTAAAGAAAA
Organism: Arnoldichthys spilopterus; assembly: GCA_037974385.1. Taxonomy (NCBI): domain Eukaryota; kingdom Metazoa; phylum Chordata; class Actinopteri; order Characiformes; family Lepidarchidae; genus Arnoldichthys; species Arnoldichthys spilopterus. The sequence goes on from JBBPDA010057266.1 coordinate 5,121, forward strand.
AAACAGAAGTGGATTTCCGAACGCGTGTCTTGTCTGTGCCGACCGTCTAGCTTTCGAAACTTTCCCTCCTCCATGCAAACGTGAGTGGCGTTTTATCACCATGGAAACAAAGCATGTAAACGTTTCAGGAAAACAAAAAAAAAAAAAAAACAGATGTAAAGTTGTAAAAACATGAAATGTGAGCAGGTGTGTGTGTGTGTGTGTGTGTGTGTGTGTGTGAGCAGTGAGTACAATGTCATTCTTCATCCGTGGAGTTCATATCAGCACTCAGATTCAGAATCAGACTGGGATCGGGGTCGGGATGGTGAACTGAGGAAGCCATAATGAACGCACACAGATCAGCCACAACATTAACACCACTGGATGGCGAAGTGACACTTCTGATCTGATTACAGTGGCACCTGTCAGGGGGGTGGGCTATATTAGGTAGCGAGTGAACAGTCAGTTCTTGGAGTCGATGCACCGAGCGTAAGGATGTTAGCCACTTTGACAAGTGATGTTCTAGACGACGGCGTCAGAGCATCTTCAGAACGGCAGCTCTCTTGCGGAGCCTGCAGTAGCTAGTACCTACCAAAAGTGACCCAAATGGTGAATTGGCGACAAGATCACGGGCACCCGAGGCTCACTGATGCATGTGGGGAGTGAAGGCTAGCCCGTCTGGTCTGATCCCACAGAAGAGCTACTGTGGTGTGGAAAGTGACGCTGACTCTGATAGAAAGGGGTCAGAACACACAGTGCAGCACAGTCAGAGCTGCTCCAGCAGCAGGAGGGACGCACTCAGTACTAGGCAGGTGGTCTTAATGTTATGGCTGATCGGTCTATGACCCACAAGTGGAAATGTGAGAGTTTATGATGAACTGTGTCCACACTAATGAGCACTAACCTCGTTTATGACGTGGCGGAGTTATAACAGCAGTGCCGATGACCCGACTGGGTTCGAGCGAACACCGCGTAACGACTCCGCGATGGTTTGGTTTGCTGAGCTCTGCTTGTTGTGGGACCAGCAGGGAACTGAGGGAAAGCAGCCGGACTTCCAGCAATTTCCAGGGACCTCAAATGCAATCGGACACTTCTAGACCAGAACGAGTCCGGTCGTGGGGAAAGGAGCTGAAGACGAGCGGATATTTAGCATCTCAGCACCTGCGCAGGTGCTCGTTCTGGACATCCATCTTGAGCAGGTGCTGACCACTCTGGACACAGGTCAAGGACAGAAGCAGAAAGATCTAAAGCAGTGTGTGTGTGTGTGTGTGTGTAAAAAACTGATGATGCTACTCTGGTGGCTCACGTTGGCAGAGCACTGTTGGCTTGCTTAGTGGTCATTGGGCAGCAGGGGTCACTGATCTGTACCTGAACAGCTTTGCGCCGTACCCCACACTGTAGTGAACATTAGCACTTGTTGGGCTGCGTCACTCTGCAGTTACACCTCCAAAACACCAGTAGGCGCTGCGTTGGACCGCGGTTTGTTGCATTAACAGCTCGTTAAGACCTCATACGTGTTCAACTCACGTCAGAAATGCTGGCGAAGACCCAGCGACCAGGACCGTGAGGGGGGCGGGGCAAAAATGCCCCTCCCCCTCTTAGAATTTTAGCAGAAAATGACATTATTGTGCCGCAACAGGCAACCGCGCATCGCTGTCCAGCCACTAATCACGCACCACCGCTGCAAACAATTCCCCTCCCCCGTCAACAAAACCATTTCGTCTTCACACCACCCACCAACAACTATGCCCTGCCCAAAGTGTTGACTCCATGACTACGGCCTTGAAGCAGACTAACCACAATCGTTTCGTTCTGTGTCGCCGTGACGCATAGACTGTGGGCAGGTGGGCGTCGGCCTACAGCAGAGACTCTACACACACACACACACACACACACAGTGGGGTGGTGTAAAGAGAGCAGGGCAGCAGGGCAGTGTTGGCGAGAGCTCCAGCTGGGGGGAGGACAACGTTTACCTGTGAATTATCGGAACCACTCGCCACATGTGGCACCACCTTAAGGAACCTGGGACGAGTGTGTGTGGCAGGACACAGGTCTGGAGTTCGCCTGCTGCATCAGTTAAGGTGGAATTTGGAAAAGGCCGCCCCTGACACTGACCTTGTCTCCACCAGCTTCAGGATTTCCTAAGGTGGACCCACTGCTGCAGGCCGACGCCCCTTCCTGCACTGCCAAAGCATGGAAGCAGCATTAGCGGTGGCTAGCAGCTAACATTTATCAGGGAGTGGTGCTAAATGGATGCTAATGCTAATGCTGAGGACAGAGCTGCGAGATGTGTAGGTGATGGTTGTTAGCTGGAGGGTTTGAGAGGCGTGGCCCTGAAGAACAGAGGGGTGTGGCCCTGGAAAGCAAAGTGAATGTAAAGGTTATGATTGTATTTGCTGTGTTTAACCTGGTTTAACACACCTGTACATAAAGCCATACTGGTCATAATAAAGCTCACTATTTATTCAGAAACACCTATGTGTGTGTGTGTGTTTGTGTGACAACATGTCCTCACTTTTGTTAAATAAAGAGTTTGACGGCTACAATTTCTGCCATTCCGTCTACAACAGTTTAGCCCCGCCCATTTGCCTACACTAGTTTAGCCCCTATGTGTTTGGCCTACAGAAGTTCAACTCCACCCACTCAGCCTACAACAGTTTAGCACCGCCCATTCAGTCTACCACAGTTTAGCTCCACCCACTCAGCCTACAACAGTTTAGCACCGCCCATTTAGCCTACAGCAGTTTAGCTCCACCCATTCGGCCTACAGCAGTTTAGTCTCACCCATTCAGTCTACCACAGTTTAGCTCCACCCATTCAGTCTACCACAGTTTAGCTCCACCCATTCAGCCTACAGCAGATTAGCTCCACCCATTCAGTCTACCACAGTTTGGCTCCACCCATTCAGCCTACAGCAGTTTAGTCCCACCCATTCAGTCTACCACAGTTTAGCTCCACCCATTCAGCCTACATCAGTTTAGCTCCACCCATTCAGCCAACAGCAGTTTAGTCCCACCCATTCAGTCTACTACAGTTTAGCTCCACCCATTCAGCCTACATCAGTTTAGCCCCACCCATTCGGCCTACAGCAGTTTAGCCCCACCCATTCGGCCTACAGCAGTTTAGCCCCACCCATTTAGCTTACAGCACTTTAGCCCCACCCAGCCTGGAGACAGATGTCATAAGTAGAGCAGGGGGGGGCTGTGCAGCATCAGCTCAGTGGTGGCAGAATAAGGCTGTGTGGGTGTGGGTGTGTGTGTGTGTGTGTGTGTCCAGCTGGGTCAGCACTGCGCCTCTGCAGCGTATGACTGCATCACCGTTGTCGCTCCTGATTGGCTGCTGGGCTACAGGTGAGTGTGATAGTGTCCAATCAGATTCATCCTTGCGTCTCCCCGCGCACAGACTGTCCAGCAGCAGCAGCAGCGCGAGAGCCTCGGTCCCAGCAGCAGCAGCAGCAGCGCGAGAGCCTCGGTCCCAGCAGCAGCAGCAGCAGCGCAAGAGCAAGAGTCTCAGTCCCAGCAGAGCACCATGCGCGAGATCGTGCACATCCAGGCCGGCCAGTGTGGAAACCAGATTGGAGCAAAGGTACACACATACACACACACACACACACACACACACACACACACATATATATGACACACTCTTTACGCATGTGCGCAGACGGGACTAATTTATGCGCAGCTGGTCTATGTTCTGGTTCCGTCTGGGTGCAGTGGCGGGAGGGGCTGCAGTGTGTGTGTGTGTGTGTGTGTGTGTGTTCACACGAGCAGGACCTTCCAGCCTGAAGGACACACTGATGTCACACAGCATTAGACATACACTGATTACACACCCTGGCCACATTATCGGAAACGCCAGCATAGGCTTAACACACTGTGTGCCTGGACTGGCCACTTTATCGGAAACACCACTACGCCATGTGCCCAGACTGGCCACTTTATCGGAAACACCACTATAGGTTTAACATGCCATGTGCCTGGACTGGCCACTTTATCGGAAACACCACTATAGGGTTAACATGCCGTGTGCCTGGACTGGCCACTTTATCGGAAACACCACTATAGGGTTAACATGCCGTGTGCCCGGACTGGCCACTTTCCTTGGTTTCGACTGATCTGGTGGACGAGTGTATCCACGTGCTAGTCAGCTCTACCGGTATGTTTATGAGCTACAGATCAGGCGAAAGTAGGGCAAGTAGATCAGAAAGGAAGCTTCATTCAGCTACTCGGACGCAGCCCCAGGTTCCCAGGGTTGTTCTACTGAAAGGCTACAGAAGCAGGATCGAGGGTAGTAACACATGTATAGATTGAACGTTTGCTAGTTAGCTTCTTAGCGACTTTTAGTTAGCACTTCTAGGTGTCACGTCTCCGGGGAAAGTAGGACCAGCGCTTGTTCACTTCCACACGGGAGAATGGGTGAACCTCACATCGTTTTTTTTCATGTGCATTAAGAGCATAACCCAGGGGACCTCTTAAGATGCCTAAGGCTCCAGAGCCCTCGCACCTGTTCATACCTTTAAGACAGCTATGACGTATTTTTGGGCTTGGCTACGAGTCTTGGAATTAAGTAAAAACTTCAATCGGGTTTAGTTAACTTATTTTTTTGTGTAATCCACACCCAAAAATGTTTTTTAGCATGGTTGGTAGCATGGACCCCCCCCCTGGTGTGGGTGTGGCCAGGATGTGTCTTTAGTGAAGGTAAATGTTTCCGACAAAGTGGCCAGTGAGCAGAAGCACAAGGGAGGTGTTTCTAATAAAGTGGCCAGTGAGTGGAAGTGCGAGGGAGGTGTTTCTGATAAAGTGACCAGTGAGCCGAGCCATGAGGGAGGGGTTTCCGATAAAGTGGCCAGTGAGCGGAAGCATGAGGGAGGGGTTTCCGATAAAGTGGCCAGTGAGCCGAGCCATGAGGGCGGGGTTTCCGATAAAGTGGCCAGTGAGCGGAAGCATGAGAGGGGTGTTTTCGATAAAGTGGCCAGTGAGCAGAAGCGTGAGGGAGGGGTTTTCAATAAAGTGGCCCCCGTGTGGAGCTGTACAGTGGTGGGAGGTGATGAATGATTTTCCTGTGATTGTCCTGCGCAGTTTTGGGAGGTGATCAGTGATGAGCACGGCATCGATGCCACTGGCAGCTACCAGGGCGAGAGCGAGCTGCAGCTGGAGAGAATCAACGTTTACTACAATGAAGCTACAGGTCAGTGGTGGGGGAGGGCCACTGGGTGGGGTGGGATGAAGGGGGGCTCAGATAACTACAGCTAAGACTGACCAATAGGACTAAAGAACAGCATTTTAACAAAAAACTGTGATGTCACAGAACAGTAGCATGTGTTCATTACTCCACACTCCAGTGCCTTAAAACCTCAGCTACTGGTTTAAACCAGGGTTCCCCAGTTTCGGTTCTGGATGGTCCAGCACAGTTTTGCTGATTTCACTGCTCAGACACACCTGGTTCAGCTCACCGGTTCGCTGCCAGATGTAGTGGGTGTGTACTTCTCCTTTTTCCCCTCTAATGCTCTTCCCACCTAATTTATGCGACCATCTTTTGCCTTTTAGCACTACATTACCCATAATGCCTTGCTCTTAAGGAAACCCACGCTACCTTTTAAAGCAACCGGGTAACGGTGGTTTCTTTAAGAGCAAGGAATTATGGGTAATCCGCATCTTTGACCATGGCCAAAAGGAATAAACAGAGAACGGGAACGCGCTGCACACGTGCAGGCAGAACTAAGTTAACAATGTTTCTTTATTACACACAAACTGTACGACTGACCGAGACTCTCTCACTCTCTCATACAGACACAGCTGGGGCTTGGACACAAACTGTGGAGTGGCTTCATTGGCATATTGAAAAGGTGTTAATGTTGGGGCGTGCACTTTGGGCAAGCATGTGGTGGGGAGCTGCTTACAAGTGTTAAGCAAACTCTAGAAGCCAGACAGTTCCTGGGCTTTTCCTCAGGTCTGGATCGCTGAGCCCTCTCTCTCTCCTTCCTCACAGGCAGTAAGTTCGTACCCCGGGCCATCCTGGTGGACCTGGAGCCTGGCACCATGGACTCGGTCCGCTCAGGCCCCTTCGGGCAGATCTTCAGGCCGGATAACTTCGTATTCGGTGGGTTTCTGACACTCTCACTTCCTTCTGTGATCTAGAAGCCTGAGGTTCCACTCTAGCAGTGTGTATTGGCAATACTGCAGGTCCACAGCCCTGGATTGAGCAGGGAGCAGGTAGGAGGTCCTCAGAGTGTGTTATATGGAGGCTGTGACAGCGAGGCAATGACTCAGCTCTTTTCAGCACAGGCAGGGGATTCAGCAGTGCTGTAGTCAGGAACGAACACACACACACACACACACACACACACACAGCAGTAGAACACCCTGCAGTAGAGGACACTGTGATTTGCTCCCATAAAGACTGTGAAAGATGGTCATTCCAGGGTCCAGTTAATCACAGAAGAGCTCCTGACCAATCACGGTTGAGCTACTGGCTAGTCTGTACCGAGATTCTCACCAATCAGGGCCAAGCTTCCAGTCAATCAAAGCACCTTCTGACCACTCAGGGCTAAGCTCCTGACAAGTGCTCTGTCTGTGGTTGGAACCTGGAGCTGGGTGATGTATCTGATATATGAAATGTATCACGGCTTGTTCTACGTTCTATGTAGTAAATGACTGTATCATAAACATCCAGCAGTCACTGTGATTTAAACTGTTCCCATAGAAACCACTAATGAATATAAAGAGTACTTGATGGAGACGGACTCTGCAGGGACTAGAGTGACTGTGAGCTTCTGAGGTATCGTTATCCAGTTTGAACCAGGAACCTGATTTCCACACTTCATGTGCTAATTTGGACAAGCAGGAAACTAAAGTGATATGATGTGTAAACAATTCTGTGTAAAAATTCTATTCATTACAAACATAGCCCACAGCCCACAAAAGTGTCGTATTTATAGCATCAAAACAGGCAAAATTTTTGCTTTTCTAGACAGTGCCAGAAAATTCCAGAAAGTTCTAAAACATTCCAAAACGTTCTAGAAAAGTCTGTACCATTCTAGAAACATCTGAACAGTTCCAGAATGTTCTGGAAGTTCTACTCAGCATTTAAAGTGAATGGGGAATGGTCTTGAAAACGGATACATTTCGCAATGGCATTGTCCTGAGCACAGAGGGAACGTTTTTGTGGAACAGTAGCAGTTTTCTAATTAACGGTATTAGGCATAAGGCAAAACACCATTTGAATGGTTTTAGGATTGTTGTTACAGTAAAGCTTTTTTAATCAAAACATTGCACAGTAAAACTCCTTAATGGGTAAATACTATGAATTATCATATTAGTCCCATATTAATATATTTCTTTTCTTTTCTTTTTCTTTTTTATCCAATCAATCTCTTTCCCAAATCGGGTGTTCCAGTATATTAGAGCTGGAGCAAACTCAATGACTGCATTAATGACTAATGCTAAATGTGCTGGAAATGTCATTAAACATATTTACGGATTAATACATATGAATATACACGTCTTTCTGTTCCACGACCAACAGCTGCCATTCACTGAACCGAACCATGTAGTGAAATATGCTGTACATTTACAGTTACAGCCTTTTGCAGATGCTTTCACGCAGAGTGACGTACACGGTGCTTTCTAGTCTACAAAGAAAACCTGTTGCACCAGTAAACCTAGACTTGGATTATGAGCTGCGAGTCAATCAAGCCGTACAACCAAGCTGTAAAACAATAGCGGAAATGGCGTAAGTTACTGCACATTCAGTGTCCAAAAGAAAGTTTTTGGTTCAAACCAGGTAAAAACAAAAGGATTACTAGGCATTAGGAAGTGCTTCAAGCATCATTTCTGCTCCCTTTGCATAGGAAAATGAATGTGTCAGTTTCAAACAATGTAGCCTTTGAGGTCGTTTTTTTTGGCATAGATGTTGAGCAGTACGTCCACTAGGGGGCAGAGCCAACAGCAAGCATGGCGACAGTGCAAGAGGTCACAAAAACGTGAAAAGAGGTGAAAGCCGACATCAAAAAGATGTCACAAATCTCACTAAAACTCACACCATCTCTCCAGCAAAAGTTGCAGCATTTTTACATTTTTTCGTCGTGTCTCGTTGAGCTATTGGCCAAGCGACTTCTGGTGATTCTGCTCCATTGCGTCCGTATCTGTAAGCTTTCAAGAAACATGAACAAACAGATGAAACAAAAGCAGAGTAAGGACAAAAGTTTCCCTGCAGCAATGGAAGTCAATGAAGCCTTGAAGGTTAATGCAGACAATTCCCACTGCATTATGAGCACAGTGCTGTAGAGCAGGAAGTAGTGCTGTATATCACTATCACACTGTTCCTACAGCCTCTGCTGCATCAT
>JBBPDA010057276.1:0-7500 GCA_037974385.1 Arnoldichthys spilopterus
AGTCAGCAGATTCCAACCGTTAAATATGAATCAGCAGATTCCAGCCTTTAAATATGAATCAGCAGATTCCAGCCTTTTAAAGTGCAATATGCAGAAAAATATTATGACCCATCATCCACATATTGCAAAACAGTGCACATATGTTCATGTGCATGAATTGCCTGCACATGTTCAGACGCAGTTGTATGACTCTTTGTTAGAAACGGTGTACAACTGATTGCCTTAAGTTTTGTAAGGCATGAGGACTGGGTCACTGAGACAGGGCCAAGACGAAGCTCCCAAAGCACAGTAATGTTGGCAAAACACTGTTACACGCCACACACTGCACATGGACTCCCAGCAGGGCCTCTGAGAAGCCCCTCATGATGTGCTAGTCTTACTTGCGCTGGGGTAGTGCTTTCTGTAGGGTCTGTTTGCACACTCTGTGGTATTGTGGTGATTTCCTGCAGCTTTGAAACATAATTGGATTGAAAGACTGAATAAACTGTACGAGCGAAGGCTCTCAAATGCAAACGCCACTGATTATGCATACAGCGTTGAGGGTAATCATTTTTGTCAAAATAACAGTGTAAGGCCCTGTCCATACGGGCGTCTGAATCAAACGTTTGTACGGACGTTTGTGACCTCAGGTGTGGGCAGATCAAAAGCGGACCGTCTTTCAGCACGTTGGAGTGAATCAGACCGTCCACACAGGCTTTCGGGGCTTGTGTTCGGTTGGCTGTGTGTTCCAATTGCATAAATAAACGGACGGAAAGAAAACGTTTTTATTGGGTTTACATGCCGTTAGCGTAGTGCTCGGGAGGACCGTATCCATCCCATGATTCTTCAGTCAGAGTGTGATCCCAGTAGCGACGACAATGCTTTCGCCGTATCAAGTCAAGATTTATTTCTATAGAGCTTTTTACAACTGACGTTGTCACAAAGCAGTGTTACAGAATCCGGCTCCAAGTCTCCAATGAGCAAACCAAAGGTGACAGAGTTGAGGAAAAACTCCCTAAGGTGTAGGAAGAAACCTCGGGAGGAACCAAGACCTAGAAGGGGGAACCCATCCTCCTCTGGTCAACACCGGAGAGCAGTAACAAACAAGAGAAAATAAATAAATAAATGAATGAATGAATGAATGATATAAAATACAATATATAAATATAAAATAATACGTATTAGGAGAATTTTTAACGCAACAACGTCAAGGTTCAGGTCTAATAAAGACACTGATCCAGATTTATACTGCCCCTAACAGGTAACATACAGAATAAGAGTCTGGGCTGCAGGTTGGCATTAAAAAGAGCGAAACAAAGGCAAATGTAAAGTCATATTGAAGTCGAACACCACAGCAAGATGCCAACGTCACTCAGAGCACATTCACTTATTCAAGAGTTGAACGCCCGTGTTAATAAGGCCTAAATGTTACCTTTGCTGATGAAATGTTCTATAGCTCAGGCTACAAATTTTTGGGGCCTAAACAAAGCCTCTGAACACCAAATGTACATTCAATCACCAACATAATTTCTGAGTGACTGAGTGCGTGATTATTTGTCATTGTGAACACACCACACCACACTTTGCACCTTAACAAAGTGACCTCTGCATTCAACCCATCAGTGTAGGAGCAGTGGGCAGCTGACATGGGCAGCACCCGGGGAGCAGTGCTTGGGGACGGTACCTTGCTCTCAGGTACCTCAGTGGTGCCTTTACCAGTCCGGGATTTAAACCAGCGCCCTTCAGATCACAGGGTCAACTGCCTAACTGTTACGCCACCACTGCCCCATAATAATAATGTAATGCAATAATGTGGGATAATCCCACAGCAGGACCACACATGCATCATTTGGGACGTGACACTGTAAGCACTGGCACTTAGAAAAAGGGGCGTGGCTTAGACATGCCACTGTTACACTGCAAACGGAAGAGTTCACACCCAAACAAACCTGCGCTCAAACGGAAGCGGCTCCTACGTACAGGCGACGAATATTCAGGGAAGTCTGAGGATTAGGCTGCTCTGGCCTTCAGTGCTCGTTTCTTTGCCACTGACCTCAGGCTAATTGTGCATTTCGAATTACACTGTTGAGATACAAAAAAAAAAAGAGGCTGCTATTGCTTGACCTTTATGTAAAACAGCCAAAGGTCATGTTGATTTCAGGCCCCTTTTAAAGTGATGCACTGAATTTGACTTAAATGTTTATGCAATTCCATCACGCATGGAACCACGCAGTTATTCCTAAAGGAAAACTGTGTTTACGTATTTTCGCTAGTAGAAATGACGTACGCATGCGAATCTGGCGTTTTATCGTCATCTACGGTTACGTCGACGCGCTCAACTCATGGAAGTACATTCAGCGCATCATTTCATTCAGGCGCACGTCCATAAACAGCGAGCTAGAGACAAGGAGCAGCTATCGATACACACTTGAGGACTATTGGAGTTGCAAATCAATGGGACTATGATGGTCATTAACGTGATCCTTCCTCAGCCTAATTTGGAGGAGAGGAAGCTCTACACACTTCAGCACTTTTCAAAATGAATGGCTTATATGAGACCCGGTAATGGGAAGGCTTTTTTTCCTCACAAGGGAAATGCCAACATTTACACACGCTTATTACAGGGCCAACACTCGAGTGCTTCTAACCATTTCTGGCTGCACACGAGAGCCTGCTTCAGCCAAACACCTCATCATGGTCCTTAAGAAACCCGAGTGCGTAGCTAAAGCCAGCGTCAGCCGGAGAGCGCCGGGTTCCTTCGCTTCGTTTAATGCTCCAACGGCAGGTCTTAAGTGAGATCACATGGCCGGAGTGATTCACGGTGTGGACGCGTGTCGCAGAATCGCACTCCAGCTCGGTGAGAGACCGTAACTGTTCGCCACGATTTAGGGTCTTTCCAACTCCAGAAAAAAAATGCTGTGTCCCACTCCCTCCTTGTCCACTTTTGTGATTAAGGGTGTAACATTGAGTCAGTCTGTATGGATGCATTGACCAAATTAGCACACAATCATATGTATCGACGTGACCCATAAAAATCGATGTGGGTGTTCTCTCCACAGGTAGTTCTCCTTCATTTGACTGTGAGCAGGGTTTCGTACCGAGAAGCTGCTTCTGCTCAGGGCGACGCTGCTGCACTTGACCTTTAATAATAAAATGTTCACATTATAACGTGTCTGCACGAGTGAGTTGGTGGAATTGTAGCAGATTGTGTTAAATTGTGTCCTTTCTCTGGCTGAAGATCTTACCACTGGAAGCCACTCACTCCTACAGAGGAGAACCCATATAAACAGCACTATGTTTCATCAAACTGACACCTGGACACTAGGAACTGCTGCCGCTTGTCTCCTACAACCAGATCGCCCATCATTGGGCTCCTGATGCCCAGATAACTACTCCCAGACTAGTTCAGCTACCATACATATGTTCTGATAGATATGTTTCTCCAAGCTATAGGATTTTAGCCGACGTCGCGTCTAGAACCTGAGAACCTTGTCTTTTGTTTATTAGTCTTATCTGGTGTCGACCAGAGGAGGATGGGTTCCCCTTCTGAGCTTTAGTTCCTTACAAGGTTTCTTCCCTACAGTTGAGGGAGTTTTTGATGAACTTTGGCTAGTCAACAGGGGCTCGGACCCGGATTCTGTGAAGCTGCTTTGTGCGCTATAGATGTAAAATTTACTTGACTTCTTATTTCATACTGACTGCAGACTCCAGTATCGAACCCAATCGCATTGCATGTAAGAATAGTGCTGAAACTTGTGATTTACACTCCTGACTCTGACAGGCTGCACCCATCCTGGTTTTAGTCATTTACAGTGGTTTCCACTGAAGACGGTACATAGAAGATGCTCAGAAGAGAGCGAGGTGGGATAATTGATTTTATTTTTTTAAACTTTGCATCAAAATGATCACATGGTTAAGTTGGAGAATATAGGAACTTGGGTTTCTTACAAGCAGTTAAAGACAACAGTAGCCTGAGTAAACCTCAGTGCCTCATTATGTGGTTGTGTGTCATGCCCATGTCAGTTCGGCGCGCAGCAGTCTTGGCCTGCATGAAGCATCGTTGAAATTTTGACTCTTTAATAACCTCATACCCCAGAGGATCCAGCCACTGAGGATCCAGTCACACTGGGGGGAAAGACAAGAAAAAATCATACAGTCCAGACGTAATTCTGTGTATTTTTCTGTGGGGGGCAGTAATCAGACAGTCCAGACTGTAGTACTGTATGTTTACCTGTGGGGGCGGTAATCTGTGTGTAACCTGTAGGGCTTGAGCTTTATCCTGCACTGTTTCATCTGCGATCACCTGACGCCACAAACGCCAGGAAAACGTTTAATTCAGACGAAGAAGAACTGTTGGTGACCGGTGGCAGGTCCAATGTGTACAACATTGTACACTGTAGCTTTAAGCTTGTGGAAATAAATGACAAAATCTCATTTCAAAACAAGACACATTAGCTAAAGAGCATAACAGTGTAGGGCTGCCCACTGTCTCACTAAAAGCATTGAAAAAAAACAGACATTCTGACAAGTTTCTGGTGAACAGGTCAGCACAGGGTCCCCCCCCCCCAAGCTTCATGGAAAAACCTTGTGCTTATAGAGGCGGCTCCTGTGTAGCTAATGGACGTCAATGCGAAACAAATCATTAGCGGTAATCAAGCGAGGCCCATTCCTGAAAGCTAGCACATAATCACACATATGAGAGCAGCACTGGGGCATGCAGGTCTCTGTAAGGTACCATTAGTTTGGACAGCAACCAAAGAGGTCTCATGGGAGAGTTTTAAAGAAGGCTAAGCATTTACACCGCAGTCTGTGTGAGGACAAAACGCTAGAAGAACTTGAAAAAGAATGCGTCCTCTGGTGCTAACTGGCGGTCTCGGCTCTAAAGGTCAGTTGCACATCAGAGTCTAGTAAAATCTATCTGATCAATCTTTAGCTTCTTGACTGGATTCGATTGTGCGGTCTGGCTCTTTTGGCTGATTTAGGGCATTTAATGCAATTCAGAAGACAAAATTTGATCATGCAAAACCCAAATCCTGCTTGTGACACAAGAGTAATGGGTTCTTCATGGATTCTTTGTTCATGTAAAGGTCATTTCTCAGTTGAACAGCATGCTGACATGTCTGAACAGTACAACAGCTCTTGTGTCTATGAGCAGACCTATGGAAAGACACTGCAGAACAACAGTATTGGCTAATACTCTGCGTTTGGTCCACATCGTACATTGAATAGGCTGCTTGGACAACATGAAGACTAAGGGGACGGGGTTCACACCTCGTATCTCTAAACACGGAAAAAACAAGGCACATCAACCGGTTTTTCTTGTTTGTTTGTTTCTTTCATTCTTTCCTGGAGGTTCACCTTTTCTTAAAGCTTTGTTTGGCTAGTGATTGTTAACGGGCTAGCCACACAGAATTAACAAGGGGGCGAGAAAAAATTTGGCACAGGGAAATGTCGCAAGCAGAGAGTTTTCCTTCAAGCCTTGCTCTGTGCATTTCCATGCCTGGTGTTCAAAATCGGCTACATATAACTGTGAAGAAAGCTGATTCCTCACCACGTCAGTTTCCATGGCGCACTGGTTTTGATGGTAAGTTGTAAGGATCACAGTCGTGCCCAACTACCTTTAAGCAAATAATAGTTTGTTTCTCTCCCTGTTTTTCTCCCTGCCCCACCCCCCACGAGGGGGCTGGTTCTGATGACGTCACTGCTTATATACAGGCAAACAGGTTAATTACCACTATTAGGAAGCAAATGCATTGCTAGCTGTTAGCAAAAAAATAAGCTTAAATCACTGCAATCACTACTCCCTGCACTGTTACAGAAGTCCCGCTCTACTTGTCATCAACTGAATGGCATGGGATGCTTTGAGCTGAACTTTTTTTTTTTAACAATAGGGTGCCCAGACTGCTGTGAACAAAAAAAGCAGCAGTGTGCATAAAAGAAGGGCACTCAGTCTGCAAAACATATCTCACCCATTGAACACAAAAGCAAAAAGCTCCTGGGTGTGCAAAAAAAAAAGTTCCTCCTTTGTCTTCACAGCTGCAAAAGTGAACTAAACATTAAAGCGATGTTTATGCAAAAATCATATTGACATATTTCCTCCGCTTTACACCAAAATGTCAACGATCGTCTAAGATATGTTTACTGTCTGAAATTCGCTTCCTGCGTGCCTGAATCAAACTACATTAAGATGCTCCATCGTAGACTTACTGATGCTTGAATGAAACACTGTTGTACTGATGTAGTATAGGGCGCAGTCTGAATTTTGGTCATCCCTGGGCTGATTAACTAACTAAATTAACTCATTTTTAAAAAATTAAATTATGTGTGTAAACTAGATTATATTACTTATGGATGAACAAGAGGATATATATATATTTTTACATTTATTCATTTGGCTGACATTTATCCAAAGCGACTTCCAAGACGTGGAGCAGTGTATTGGGATGGTACCTTGCTCAAGAGTACCTCAGTGGTGCCAGGTGCCACTGCCCTATATATATATATATATATATATATATAAATCTATGCCATTGTAGACGCATAGATTTTAAAAATACATACAAACACACAGTTGTACATACATACATGAGTTTGCATTGTTTTGGCTCTGTTCACATAAGCAGCTCCTCTGTTGTTCGTTCTTCTCTCCATTTCTGAACGGGAAGAGCATTAAAAAAGCATAAAATAATGACCACACCCGTTAATGCAACTTTTAACAAAGCTATTTTTGATACATGGACATCAGCAGCGCCCGCAGCACGTCATTTATGAGAGCAGTTGTGAAGTTTACTGAACCGATGCTAGTTTCCCAGGGCTGATGTTAGCAAACATTAGCTAATGTGCCATGCTAGCATAGCACCGTTGAAGTTTACGTATTTCCGTTTATGCTTGTTTGTTTTTGCCCATGACATTAGCGTCTTAAAACTCTTTATTTATTACAATCAGCGTAAACAGGACTTTTTATTCACAGTCTGTGTGATTTTACCTGCCACCTGCGGCTGAATTGTTTGACAATTCGTAGCGTCTTCCGTGCGAGTCGCACGCTAGGGGGCGCGCCCGAGCGGCGCCAAAACCAATGATTTCGAATGGCGCTTTTTCGCCAAAATCTAAAATCTGTAAATGGTTGTTTTTGATACCAAAAACAATAATGCCCTCGCTTATTCAAGAAAAATAATACTTTGATGCTTTAAACGCTGTTCAGCTCCAGGTACAGGACTTTCTAACTGCTGTGACTGTTCACACTGACGAACATCCGATGAGCTGCTCAGCTCGCCAACCAATCACAGAGCACAGTAGCAAAAATGCGAGTATCCTATTGGCCAAAAGCTAATTACTGTAGAAAGGCTAAAAATGCTTGTAGCATTTCTTTTTAATATATATATATATTTTTTTCATTTAAATTAAATTAAAATATAATGTAAAAGACTAAAAAAAGATTTTTGGCCATTTACACCCGTCCAATAAGGATTCGCTCTGACAAGGTATGTGATGGAGCCAAAGCTGTCTGGGTCTGTCAGCTGT
>JBBPDA010057376.1:0-13440 GCA_037974385.1 Arnoldichthys spilopterus
TTATTTTTATATATATTTATTTTATTATTTTTCTTTCTTTTCTTTTGCTTGTTTTTGCTATCTGTTGTCAACCAGAGGAGGATGGGTTCCCCCTTCTGAGCCTTGGTTCCTCCCAAGGTTTCTTCCTACTGCTTCCTACTGCTTCCTACGCCCTTGGCTTACTCTTTGGGGGCTCGGACCCGGTTTCTGTAAAGCTGCTTTGTGACAACGTCAGTTGTAAATACAAATATACAAATAAACTATACAAATAAACTTGACTTGACTTGACTTGACCTCTGGCTATGTTGCAACACATGGCTTATTGGATGAGCCGTCAACTGTAGAATCAAGACAATTGAAATCTCCCCCAATTTAAGTCTAATTAAGCCCAACTGGGACCATACACATTTGCCAAAGTCAAATTAGTGCTGCATCATTTTTTCTGTAATCATATATCAGATATTCAAATTAGTTATAACTTTAGAAACTGACTTTACTTGATTTATGAACAAGAATGGCAACCTCCGCGAGCTCTACTTGAGAACAAGAGTGGTAGATCTGACCCACCCACCCCCTACAAAGTTTAAGATGATCTGATAACTTAAGAGGAGTCTCCTGCAGGAAAGTGATTTTAGTGTTTAAATGTTTTAGATGATTAATTACTTTATTACATTTCAAAGGTGAATTAAGCCCCTTGACATTCCAGCTAATTAAACTTAAAGCCCCACCTGGGCTTCGCCATGTCACTAGGTCTTTACCAGTTCGAATGAATGCCATTCAGGACAACACACCAAGCCCTTTGGTCCACACTGGAAGGGACTGCCTAGAGGTGAGGTGTGATGGATAGGTTCCAAAACCACCATCTAAGGGTTCCAGCCAGAGAAGAACTTTATAACCACCACACGCAGACATGATCCATCACATTGTAAAGCCCCATCCCCATGGATGGCACCTCCTGCCCATAGCCCAAAAAACAAGTGTCACTCTTGATTAAGTTATTTTTAGTGAGTACTAGAAACAGCACACAGATGAAATCAAACAAAAAGAGAACAACATAAACATGGGCATTAAACCCAGAATCCACCCCCACCCACACCCTGAATCGGTTGTTGCAAGAAAAAAACAGCAAATACTCTGATACACCGGTCAACATATTTTGATGCTTCCTAAAATCTTAAATTGCTCAACTTATTGAAACATTAAACACTGTTACACTTCAAAACCTCAATTAAACCAGATATATGCAACAGGCATGCCCTTGTTTCCACCTTTTCAATCCCCTCTGCTTACCGTTTAACTACCCCCCCCCCACACACACACACACACACACACACACACACACTACCTAGGTTATTAGATCACATATCAGAAAATATATTCAATATTTTTTTCTTTTGAGTTTTTCCTGGTTCATTTGTCGAGGACGGGAGATCATCCAGGTAATTACACATTTTTTAAAAATGTTTTAGCAGATAACTAGTACTGAGTGCTGATCTGTCATCATTTGGAAAAACAGGTTTCTGCAACTACAAGATTAAAAACTGATGCAAAGCCTAGGCAGTAGTGCCTGTGATTACTCCAACACTAGGGTAATTTAGAAGATGCCCAGCTGTTAGTACCAACATCAACATCAAACTACTCTTTTCATTTTTCTTATTCAAAAACACTTTTAAACTAAAAAGCTACCTACTCTACAATTTTCTCGCTGAGCTTGCAATGATCATTAGGCCTACAAACATATCATAAGTGCTCTGGTTGTTGTTAAGGGTTTTTTCTTGTGTTTTTCTTCCTCTTCTTCTGTGTTTGTGTGTATAAACATTTATTTAGATAGCGATAGTGGCTGATGCACTCCACAGGGATTTAAACCCAGTTGATATCAGGAGTTGAGAGAACTGTTCCATGTTTAGTTAGGGGGTAGTGACAATGGGAAGACTGCTGTCACGATTGTGAGGTGTTTGGAAGCATATGCAGTGAGGAAATTTACAAAAAAGGGTTTTTATTTAAATGAAACAACAAACAACTAAGAAACCTAAACTAGAAAACAAACAAGACTAAGGTACAAAAGACAAGGCTAAGGAAATACAAGAATACAAAGTATTAACGACATGGACTAGGTACTCATGGAAATGACCAATAGCCAATGAACACAGAGGGAAACACACAAGGTATATAAAGGGATCATAAATGAGGCACAGTTGTGAGGCGGGGCTAGGTCATGGTTAAACAAAACAACATTGACAGGGGTTCACATGGGACTCAAAACAAACATAGACTAGGAACACAAGGGACGAGATACGTTACTGCCTTCACCATGTCAATAGGTTTTTACCAGTTCAAATGAATGCCATTCAGGACAACACGCCAGGGACTTTGGTCCACATGGGAAGGGACTGCCTAGAGGTAAGGTGTGATAGGTTCCAAAAATCACCAGCTGAGTGTTCCAGACAGAGAGGAGCACCATCATGGAGCCTGGTCTGCAGAAGGCTTTGGACAGCAGTATCTTTTTCCTCCCTCTATTTTCACCCTTGATGCTTTCCTTCTAATGAGGGTGTGCACTGGAAAAAATGGGGAAAACGGCTGGCTTCTGCATGAAACTTTGTCATTTCTTTAGGCATTGAAGTGAAATGTATACAAGATTTTAAAGTTTGATCCTGAATCTGAAAGACAGAGATCTATGCTCTGTATTACCCCGGTAACTTCAGATGCAGACAGTGCAGCTACTAGATTTCTTTTTCTTTTTTTTCTTCTTCATGATCCCCATATTGAAATAATCCTCAGACTAGGAACTCGCAGAGACCTGTTTTTACTAAATAACATAAAACCTCACAGACAAAAACTGCAGTTTGAGTGAGTGAGAAAACCTTCAACATTTTGTTGGCTTTTGAGAAAAAATGGGCTATTTGGGAGGGGGGAACTCTCCCTTGTCTCAGTCTTGAAGTTAAGGTATGAAGGTAATCCTGCATAACATGGATTTACACTATTAAAAAAAACTAAATGAAAAAAGTGGAGAAATCCAAAGACGACTGTATTGTAACTTTATAGGAGGTCAGAGTGTCTGGCTCAGTGTGCAAAGCTAACCAGCATGCAGCACTATCCTGAATAAAAAATCAAAGTCAATGAAAGACTAGCTATTAGCCAAGATTCTAGAAATGGATTAGAAATGACTCTCAAACAGATTGTAATACTTGTCTCACTATTGAGGCTAGAGGCCAGCAATAATCCTGTACAATATGGACACACTTTTGGGGAAAAAAGAAAAGAAAAATACTGTATCATGACTTTGCAGCAGGTCAGAGTGTCTGGCTTGGGAGTATAAATGAGGCTGAATGCTTCCATCTCAGTATGTTCCGACCACAGCTCCATAGTGAAGCAAAGAGCAAGATGTGGAATGTCAGTGAAGTTTCCTTGCAGCTCCCTACTTCCAGAGCTTCAGACCGGCTTCTCCAACCCCTGTGGGACTACCTGGTGTTTCAGCATTACTCCCTGGTATCCTCTCCTTTCTTCCCTGTCATGCTGGCCTTCTCCAGCTACTTCATCTTTAGCTGTCCCTTTGCAATTTTGGATCTTCTGGGAGAGCAGGCTCCTGCCTTCTACATCTACAAAATCCAGAAGGAGAAGGAGAAGGGTCTTTGTGGTACCAGTTGTTCTGATCAACAGTGCAGTGATGCCAGCTCCCCAGCTGCCTGCTATTGCTCCAACAACCTGAGAGCTTTTCTCTGGGGGACTTGGAGCTTTGTTCATCTTTGACACCCAGTATTTCTTCTGGCATATGGCTCACCACAAGAACACACACCTATACAAGTGGGTTCACGCTATTCATCATGACTACATCTCTCCCTTCTCCTGGTCCACTGAACACCTCAGTGCTGTGGAGCTGATGACTGTGGGCTTCTGGAGCAACCTGGACCCCCTCGTTCTCCAGTGCCATCCACTGACTACGTGGACGCTCACCATTTTCAGCATCTGGTTGTCTGTGGAGGACCATATCGGTTACGACCTGCCCTGGACCCCAAGCCGTCTGGTGCCATTTGGACTGCTTGGAGGAGCACTAGCTCATGACCTTCACCACCAAAAGCCCAGCAGCAACTTTGCACCTTTTTTCAGTCACTGGGACAGACTCTTCGGTACTTCCAACAGTGTGGTAAAATGGACTGTGAAAAGCATTTTGATTGAGAAAGATGCTTAGATGTAATGCACAGCTAATTTGGATGAATTACTATTATTTAAAGGTGAAACAATTTAAACATTATTTATTCAAGCAAAAGCACAAGAGGGGGAGTGCATTATCAAACATAACATCACAGTTGATGGTATTCAGGATAACACACAAACTCAAATGTCCTTTTGGTTTTACACTAAAACTCCTGAATAAAGGGAAAACTTAAAGCAAAGGGGAAAAAAAGCCCTGAACATGTTTTCAGATGTCTTTTATATGGACAATTTCTTCTGCCAAACAAGGTGTTTAGCCTACTTTGTTTATTTATGGTTAATCCCACAGTTGTAATTGCCAACTGAAAAACTTATTTATTTGTAAAGACTTTGGAATTTGATGCTTGATGTAAAACTGTTCATTAGAATCCGACTGAAAAGGCTGCAGGTGATAACTCGCCTCATAAAACTTATCTAATATGTTCATTTTTTAAAAACAAGCTAATTACAGTTACCTGCAGTGTATAGCAAGTTGTCAGTGTTCACTGTAAAGTTAATTATTTTTGAAAAACTACACTATCACAAATTATAGCACAGGTAGAAAACTTCTCAACCAGTTAAATTGGGCTGTCAGAACTAACATGTTTTATTATATTTGTTTGGTCATTCTCTGATACATCTTCATTCCATTGTGGTTTTGTCTTTATTGTACTGGGTTAAAATTAATAAACATATTTATGTTTTTGCACATAATTTCACATAACAATCTTTGCAGCCTTTAACATATTTTAGAAGCACCAATATCAAACAGATAGATGTTTTTTTCTTATTTATTACAACTAAAACAATTAATGTGTTAATGTCATCATTTCATCGTAAATTCAAAAGAAGACATTAGTTCTGTGAAGAAAAATATCTGAATGGAGTCCTGCAAAACGCATTTAAATTGACATAAAAAAAAGATTTTCAGAGAGAACACTATAACAGTAGAACTATTGCAGTGTGTGTGTGATCAAACTGCAAGGTGCTGGTTGTACAGTCTGATATCAGCTGGAAGGAAAGACCTTCTGAATCTCTCCTTCCCACACCGTGGGTGCAGCAGCCTGTCGCTGAAGGAGCTGCTCAGTGCAGTTAGAATCTCCTGCATGGGGTGGGAGATGTTGTCCAACAGGGATGACAGGTGCAACCTGCTCTGCCCCTTCTTATACACAGCATGAATGTTGTGAGTTCAGTCCAGTTTATTGTTTAGATGAACACCAAGGTACTTGTAGCTTTCCACAGCCAGCGTTGATCTGGAGGTTGTTCTGCCGGTACCAGTCCACAAAGTCCCTGGTCAGTTCTCTGTACTCCCTGTCGTCCCCATCTGTGATGAGGCCAACTATTGCAGAGTCATCAGAGAGCTTTTGCAGGAAGCAGCTGGTGGAGTAGTAGGAGAAGTCTGCAGTGTAGATGGTGAAGAGGAAAGGCACCAAAACCGTTCCCTGTGGGACCCTCGTACTGCAGACAACACTGTCCGACATGCAGTCCTGGGTCCTCACGTACTGTGGTCAGTGAGGTAGTTAGTGATCCATGTTGTAAAGTGGTTGTCCATTCCCATATGCTCCAGCTTGTCTCTCCGAATTGTGTGTAGGATGGTGTTGAAGGCACTAGAGAAATAGAAGAACATGATTCTCACAGCGCTCCCAGCAGTCTCCAAGTGTGAGAGGGAGCGGTGAAGGAGGTGGATGATGGCATCATCCACTCCAATGCTAGGCTGGTAGGCAAACTGAAGTGGGTCCAGTGATGAGCTCACCAGGGGCCGAAGTTGGGCAAGGACCAACCGCTCCAGAGTCTTCATCAGGTGAAGCCGTGGTTGAGGGGTAGAAGAAGTGACACAGGAGTGTGGAAGTGGTGTGAAGTGTAGAATAGGTGTGAAGTGTCTGATGTGGAACAGAAGTGGGGGTGTCTGCAGCAGTTGTTGGAGACTGCATCATGGAGGGCAGTGTGGGTGGAGGGGCAGGGGCAGATGAATTGAACCTGTGAGAGTTCTGGTCTTTGTGGCATGAGATGGTTCTAAGGACCCTCCAGACTCTGAAGCTGATTTTCCATCCTCTGCCTGTAGGGCTTTTTACCTGTTTTTCAGTTCCTCCTTGTCCCCGTGATTTGAAGGCCATCTTCTTCTGTTTGAGGACGACCTTGATTTCTGGATTAATCCAAGGTTTATTGTTTGGAAAGCACCGCACAGTTCTGGTGGGTACGGTGCTGTCCACACAGAAGTTAATATAGTCTGTGGCACAGGTTGCAAGGTTGTCAATGTCCTCCCCATGGTTGTCACAAAACACTTCCCACGGGTGAACTTCCCTCAGCAGGATAATGTGGAGCCTGGTCATTGGGGTGTACAGATGTCCTACCAGTGGTTCAGACGAAAAGTTCATTGAAGTTACCTCTTCAAATGGAGCAACTTACAAAATAATTCAGGTTTGCCAGTGGCCTATTACCTATTACCTAGACCACAGACCACAATCTTTTTACTGTTACTGATTTGGCAGCAATCACTTTGGCATACTAGGGGGAATTCTCCACTACCTATGTTATTAGATCATCAACTGGGGATCTCAAAATTAACAATATTATGAGATTATGAGCCTAACAGTTCTGCATAGCAAAGCAACAAAGCCCTGGACTATATTTTAGATAACAAAGACTAAACATGAAACATAGATGAAAACCTAGACCTGAAACATGAACAAGAACCTCGACATGAAACGTGGACAGGGATCTAAACATGAAATAAGAACAAGAATCTAAACATGAAACATAGACAAGGACCAAGACTGAAACATGAACACAAACCTAAACACCATACATAGTCAACGACCTAAACATGAAACATGAACAAGAACCTAGGCTAGAAACATGAACATGAATCCAAACATGAGACGTGAACAACAACTTATATGAAACAAGGACAAGAACTTGGACATGAACCTGGACAGGAATCTAAACATGAAACATGAACATGAATCTAGACATTAAACATGGACAGGGGTTTGCACAAGAGGTTCAGCATGACGGACACATGGGGCAACAATGCTGGGGGCAAAAACCATGTCCATGGCAAGAAATTAAAACTGAAACAGGAGTCTGGGCTGCGAGAACAGGAGCCCGGGCTGGCAAAACAATGTCCATGGCATACATTTCACTCGAAAAAAATGAACTAAGGACCCAGACTGACCAGACAAGGTCCCGGGCTGACGAAACAAGGACCTGGGCTGACGAGGTAAGGTCCCGGGCTGGCATAACAAGGGTCTGAGCTGACGAAACAAGGACCCAGGTTGGCATGACAAGAGCCCGAGCAGTGAAAGTCCTGTCCCTGGCCTGATGAAAGCCAGGCAACTTCTGCAACATTAGGGCTAGGTTCTCCAGCATCGTACACAAACTGAGATGACCGGATTCTCCGGCATCGAACTCAACCCTTGGGATGGCAGGACTCTCCGGCATTGAACTTGAACCAGAGATGGCTGGATTCTCTGGCGTTGAACTCGACCTGGGGATGGCAGGATTCTCCGGCGTCAAACTTGAACCAGAGATGGCAGGATTCTCCAACACCGCATTGGACCTGGAGACGGCTGGATTCTCTGGCGTCAAACTCAACCCAAGATTATGCGGCATTACACTTGACCGGGAAACAGCTGGGCTCTCTGGCATAGCACTGGATCTGGAGACGGCTGGGCCCCATGGCATCGCACTGGATTCAGACATGGCTGAATTCTCTGGTGTCAGACTCGACCCAGAAACGGCAGGATTCTCTGGCATCGGACTCGACCGGAGATGGCAGGGCTCCCCGGCATCACACTGGATCCGGAGACGGCTGGGCAAATGGCATGACGAGGGAGCCTACTGGTGCCACCTGCAGTGGTGCAGCAGAGGATCTCCCTGAAGCTACCTGCCTTGGCTTGGCACTGTAGCTCTCCGGTACCACCTGCAGTGGCATGATGGAGGAGCTCCCTGATGCCACCTGCTGTGGCATGATGGTGGAGCGTCCCATTGCCACTTGCGGTGGGGCTCTGCGGCTTTGGCAACATTGCATAGGAGCCAGGCTTGTCAGTGAGGGACACTGAGGGGGTCTCCTGCGAGCACATGTGCATGGTGGCCGGCTCACGAGGGAGTGGAGTCGCTGAGGGCAGCTCTCTCACACTTGGGGCTGACTCACTGGCGTACAGAGTGAAACCTTCACAAGGCTTCACACCAGTGAAGTCAGTCTCCCCAGCTTCTTGTCTTGAGAGAGGTCCAGAGCCATCTCCACCTGGGTCAGGACCTTACGCCCCACAGCGTACTCACCTCCTCTGCATTGCCAGCCATCCACCATGGCCAAGCCCATCTCATACCAGTCCTCTGCTGCAATGATTGGTGGTCGCTCATTCTGTTATGGTATGGGGTGTGCAGGCAGCAGGCGCAGGCAGAACTAGAATAAAGATGTTTATTTAAGGAAGGCACAGACAGGTGAATCAGGGCACGAAACAAAGACAGGACACATTTTCTAGTGACAGACTAGAAAATGTTGTTGGAATTAAGGGAACGGCCCTTTCATGGCTTAGGTCTTATCTGACTAATCGATATCAGTTTGTAGATATAAACAGTGAGCTCTCTACACGCACCACGGTAAATTTTGGTGTACCACAATGCTCAATTTTAGGCCCCCTGCTTTTCTCTTTGTATATTCTACCGTTGGGTAGTATTATCCGAAAACATGGAGTAAACTTACCCTAAGATTACCCTCGTTTTATCTAATCTGCATTGGCTCACAATCAAATTTCGCATTGACTATAAAATACTGTTATTGACCTATAAAGCACTAAACGATCTCAAAAGGTACAGGTCTTTTGCTGGTTCCCCACGTTGCAAAGGTCACAACAGGGGCTAAAGCCTTCTCTTATAAAGCCCCACAGTTATGGAATAATCTTCCAAATTATGTTCGGGACTTAGACACAGTCTCAATATTTAAGTCCAGGCTAAAAACATTTGTTTAGTCGAGCCTTCTGTTAGTCCTAGATAGGGGGTAGATCTGGAGAGTCTCAGGCATAGAGTATGTCTGTGCGTCTTTCTAGGTCTCCCCTTTAGTTATGCTGTTATAGCGAGTCTTGCCGGAGCACCTGCCTGCACTCAGACCACAATGTACATTGTTCTTAAACACTCGTAACATTTCAGCATCTGCAACAATCTCTTTCTCTCTCTCTCTCTCCCCCTCCTCTTCCTTTTGAGCTACCCTGCTGAGATACCAGTGATACCAGGATTCACAATCGATACACAGCTGACGGGGTTAATCAGGTCACACACAGGAGTCAGCTGTGGGGCGGGGCCAAGACAAGACAACACAAGAGCACATGGCTAGTCATGAGACACAACAAACGCACATGGATAGACACTTCATGAACTGTTACAGTTGGACTAAGGGAGTGGGGTGGGGAAGGATAATAGTATTAAAAAAAATTTTTTCGTAATGTTTGTAACTATTTTTCAATAAAAAGAATATTCAAAAATATTTTCACTTGTTGATGGAGGAGGATTACCTGGTACTTTCTTCTTTTTTTGTTTTTTTTGCAAGTTTTAGCACTGAAAAGTAACTAGGGCTGAGTGTTGATCTGCTTTTATTTGGAAAAACAGGTTTCTGCCTTTAACAACTACAAGGTTAAAAAATAGGTGACCTGCTGTCAGAGTAATGATGCAGAGCCTAGGCATGCTAGTGTGCAACCACCAAGGTAAATGTGAGGCTAGTAGTTTTTATGAACCATGCATGTTGCCTGCTCTATAACTGCCTGGAATTACTCCAACACTGGGGTAATTCACAGGATGCCCAGCTGTTAGTACCAACATCAAACTGCTCTATTCATTTTTCTTATTCACATTCTGGCAAAAACCCTTAAACTGATAAGCTACCTACACTACAACCCTCTTACTGAGCTGGCAATGATCACTAGGCCTAATACAGTAAGCTGCATGAATTACTGGTTTGGACCACCTTTCCTCCCAACATATCATGAGTTCTCTTGTCATTTACAGTTAAGGTTTTTTTCTTGTGTTCACTTTCCGACTGACAAGCGTGTACATTGGAAAAAGTGATGAAACGGCTGGTCTCTGCATGAAGCTTTGTAGTTTCTTTAGGCTGCATGCCTACTTGGCCTGGCGCATACCATCTTCTATCCACCAAGAGCATATTAATTGGGAGCTACGAATGTGGTCTGCTCTCATATAGGTGTGCCTGAGACCCGTTGTGTCTGTGGCTCACATTATTCAATGTTCTACCCACTGCTCACCACCTGATGGTATGAAAAGATGTGGTTCACTGAAGTATGAACCCCGGTTTACTACATTGTTTGCCTCAGCTCCCAGTCCCATCTGCTGCTTCTTCAACCCTTTTCACTACTTTGACTATGATAAATTCACATTTTATCACTTATAAGACTTTTATTTTAAATTACAAAGGAAAATAAGGAATTTTATGCTGATTATGTGACCTGGCTACTTTTTGGACTTGTGTGAAAATCTTATTTAGTCCTAGATTTTAGTATAAAATAACAGTTGTGTTTATATTATGTTTATTTGCTATTCTTTGAGCTCTGTTGCCCAGTGCAAAGTTGATACAGTCAATTAGATTTTAAAATGTCTAATGCTACAATGATCTGTATTCACTAGAGTGTGAGCTTAAGGCAATGTGTTATTACACAGTGTTGTTGGTAAATCTGCTCAGAATTTTGATATAGTTTAATAATGATAGAGTATATCATGCTGTGCACATGTTGTTTAGTAAGTCTCTCATATATAGTTCCTAAATAGGTTAGATATTATTTTCATTTTGTGATGATCCACAAACTCCTATACTCCTGTAGGCAGTGGTGGCCTAGTGGTTAGGACATTGCCCTTGTGTACTGAAGGTCGCAAGTTCAAGTCCTGACAGGGTACCGCCGAGACATGCTTGAGCAAGGTATCATCGCGCAACACTGCTCCCCAGGTGCTGTTGATAGCTGCCCCTGCTCCATGTGAGCATGTGTGATGGGTTATATGCCAAGGTTATACTTTGTTGTGGTGCTTGTGTGTGTTCACAATGACAAATAGTCACTTTCACTTCACTCAAATAGTCACTTTCATAAGGGCAAAAAGTTAAGAAATATATTGATACTGAAATGTGCATAATGATCCTGAAATTTCTATTGCTGAACATTTGTATGTAAAAAGTAATTTTTAGACAGTAAGAATTTAAGGTAAGAATGTTTTATTACTGAAACATATCCAACCCTTGTGTGGTGTTTAGGTCGGTGGGACCAGTTTTTAATGTTTATCAAAAAAGAAATGTTTCTATTTATTGCTATTTCTATCTCAGACTCCATGGCTTTGGCTCATTTTCTGTGAAGTACATATAACATAACACACTATTAATGATATACACTGCACACATCTCTTCTACACAATTACACCACACACTTGATGTTTGGGACCGCCGAACCCGTGGATTTTTAAAGTATGAGGGAGGGTTTCTGCTTCTACAATTCACACACGAATTTGGATCATTGTTACATTTCAAGCACAGAAACCTTGTCTTGTGGAAATCATTCTTTACTTTCTCATACTTTATTCCTGCAAACTGGTGGTGGAGCACAACAAATAAATAGCTTTGCCTGTGTGGCTCTGCATCACAGTTGATCAAGATGACAAAATGGATCTCTGCCTTGGAGATGATTTTCGAAGAGAGAGAAACTAGGTAAGATAATGAAGAGGAAGATTGTTCAGAATGTAACAGTCACATGTCTGTCAATCAGAGACTAACAGTGGCTTTGATGAAGAGAATAAAATAGAGAAAAAATGTAAATATGACAATTTCCTGATCTAAGTATTGTCATCATTCTAGGTTGCGGCCAGTAGCAACAAAACAAAACAGTGTAAGTTGTGTGGATCCAAGATGGACAGAAAACCATAGTAATTCATAAATATGATCTAACAGAGGTAACTAAGTTGTCTTTATTGCTTGTTATTGGGCTAAAGTAAACATTTATCAGTATTTTTTATATAAATCGTTATGGCTGTATTGATTTACAACCCCAAAAATGTGGTAAGTCCATCAAGACCCACAAACATTGGCTGAGTAACAACAATGCGAACACCACACGAGGGTTAATGCTAATACTTAGTATAAAACACTCGTCATTTTGAGGTGTTATTTGGTGTAAGCATTGCCCCCATATCCCCCTGTCCTTCCCCAAATCTAAATTAAAATCAATGCCACTGATGTAAAGTGAAATTCAATGAGTTATACTGAAATGTATAACTGAAATTTTAAAGCCTGATAATGAAATTGAAAGGCACAGATCCATGATCTCTATTACCCCAGTTTTTTTAATACCTTCAGACACAGACAGTCCAGCTACTAGACAAGATTTAGAAAGTTTGGCTAGACAATTCTCCTTTTTTTCTTTTCTTTTTCTTTTTTTTATAATCCCCAGATTGAAATAATCCTCAGACTAGGAACCTGCCAAGAACTGTTCTTACTAAATAACATAAAACCTCAGAGACTAAAAGTGAGTTGAGTGAGTGAGCAAAGCTCAAACATTAAACAATAAACAAAAATTGTTTATTATTAAAAAATGAACAAATGACTCCTTTTTATCCAAAAATTTCAGATAGAATTTTAGGCAAAATCAGGCTATCGGGGCTACTTGTCTCAGTAGAAATGAAGATGAAAACATGAAGGTAATCCTGCATAACATGGATTTAGGAAAAACAAAACTGGGGAAAAAAGAGACAAAGAAAAAAGTGTAGAAAACCAAAGGCGACTGTATTGTAACTTCCTTGGAGGTCAGAGTGTCTGGCGCAGTGTCCAAAGCTAACCAGCATGCAGCACTAGCCTGAATAAAAAGTTATCAGTTATAAACCTCTCACTCAATAAAAGACTAGCTTTTAGCCAAGATTCTGGCTAGACAGTTCTACATGGATTAGAAATGACTTTCAAACAGATTGTAACACTTGTCTCAGTATTGAGGTTACAGGCCAACAATAATCCTGTACAATATGGACACATTTTTGGGGAAAAAAGAAAGAAAAAATGCTGTATAATGACTTTGCAGCAGGTCAGTGTGTCTGGCTTAGGAGTATAAATAAGGCTGAATGCTTCCACCTCAGTATGTTCTGAACACAGCTCCATAGTAAGGCAAAGAGCAAGATGTGGAATGTCAGTGAAGTTTCCTTGCAGCTCCCTACTTCCAGAGCTTCAGACCGGCTTCTCCAACCCCTGTGGGACTACCTGGTGTTTCAGCATTACTCCCTGGTATCCTCTCCTTTCTT
>JBBPDA010057407.1:0-13439 GCA_037974385.1 Arnoldichthys spilopterus
TCTCCTATATACGCTCTCTCTCTCTCTCTCGCTCTCTCTCTCTCTCTCTCTCTCTCTCTCTCTCTCTCACACACACACACACTCCGTCTCTCTGCTCTTCCCTCCTCCTCTTCAGCTCTCTCTGTGTCGC
The DNA here is from genome assembly GCA_037974385.1 of Arnoldichthys spilopterus. NCBI lineage: Eukaryota > Metazoa > Chordata > Actinopteri > Characiformes > Lepidarchidae > Arnoldichthys > Arnoldichthys spilopterus. The sequence goes on from JBBPDA010057407.1 coordinate 131, forward strand.
ACTCACACTCTCTCACCCACTTAGTCTGTCACATGTGCCTGTGTTGTACCTGACAACCAGTTTTTGCTTTAAACAAGCAGGCAGTCTTTTCATTTGTTCTGTGCTGTGCTGGACACTTCATCCTGCCCTGATCTCTTTGTGCTGTAGCTTCTGCTCTCAGCACACTCCTCTTTTGGTCTGCCAGGGCTGTGGATCGTCTTCCCTGCTGCTCTACTGTAGATCGGTTCCAGCTGCTCCGGCTCCGCCAGGGGGTTACAGGATGGAGGCTGTGGCTCTCTATGACTTTCGTGCCACGGAGAGTGATGAACTTAGCTTTCAGAAGGGCAATGTACTCAAGGTAAGAGAAGCCAAAACAAACCAACAAAAACAGCTCAGTTAACTATTGGAGTACATGATGAGCATTTAGATAAACTTTGTTTCAGTAATGCACTCAAACAGAAACATTGCTATATGGTTGTCTTGAAACCATGGTTCTAAGAACAATCTTTCACTGATGCACAACCTTTGCACTAGACGTGCTTTGAAAGGTTCTTCACTCTCACACATTTACAGTCACTAAACTGTATGCTGAAAGGTTTTTCTTGGAAGCAAATGTGGTTCTTATATGGCCTCTCTCCAAAGAACACTTTCTGGTACCCTTTTTTAAGAGTGTATATGTGATGTGAGTTTGAAACAGAAACTACATAAACCTATACAGATATTCATAGATGCCTTTGGATTCTAAATTGCACTCTAATAGAGAACTTTAATAAGAATAAGGAATTAATTGTGATGGTTTATTGCAGCTTGCAGTATATTTCTTCCATTTCCATGTCAGATTACCAATATGGAAGATGACCCAAACTGGTACACAGCAGAGTTAATGGGAAGAAGGGGCTACGTGCCCAAGAACTACATCAGTGTGAGGCCACATACGTGAGTTTTGTTGTATTTTCACCTAAACAGACTTTTGTGGATTTGTTTAAATGCATTTGTATTATTCACACAACACTACTAGCAAAGAGCTCGGGTCGTAAATCAGCTACTCTAAGAACGCGCAGGATTTAACACCCTGTTGAGAAAAACATGACACATGAACCAGGATGTCACACTCTTTTGGGTGCCGGCTTTTGTTGTTTTTAATATACTGAGAACTGTTGTGAGATTTATTCTGTGCGTTGGCTGTTTTGTGCACAGTTGGTTTGCGGGACGGATCTCCAGGCACGTGGCTGAGGGGAGATTGCGCCAGCGGGACTGTGGGGCATTCCTTGTGCGAGAGAGCGAGAGTGCACCTGGAGAGTTCTCCATATCTGTCAGGTGAGGCAGCCTTTCGGACAATAGCATCTTTTTAAGTTCATGTGGACTTTTCTTGTCACCTCACCTAGGTGATTTGGACTGATTCTGTTAATATATGGGTTCAGATATAATTTCTTGGACATTTACCAAGGATTCATAGTAAAAGCAAAGGTTCTATATAAAACTATGATAACTGAATGAATTATTTGAACTATGAATTATTTGAATGCATAAATTATTCTTTTAATTAATTGGTTAATTGGTTCTTCTCTAGAAAACCTGCTGTGGCTTTTGAAAAAAAACTCTTTAAAATGGCTTTTCATAAGCACCAAAAAAGGGTTTACTCTTTCATGTTGTCACTGACCTTTTTCAGTGGCCAAATATATATCTAAGGTTCCCACTCACCAGTTTGTGTCATACTGTTTCATAGTTGACTGTGTTAACCCTAAATCCATTATTTTCTTATAAGAACCAATTTAATTAATATTATTGTGGTACTGTTTATATTTTATTTTATTTTATTAGTGTCTTAAATAGACTAAGCAGAAGATCTCCTGTAGATCCAAGGGCAGTTTTAGGGATTAGGAGGCCCCAGGCAAAGACCAATGTGAGGCCATACTCTGTTTTCTTTAACATAATCATTGCTAATGAACAAAAACTATTTGAATGCAGTCCTTTAGCTAAAATATGCCCCACAACTAAGAACTAAAGGATAGACTAAAATGAGAATTGTACACTAATCAGGTACAACATTTAAACCCCTGACAGGTGAAGTGGATAGCATTGATTATCTTGTTATCTCTATACCATTGTACCTTTGTATTGTTTGGACCTTGCCTTTGCAAACAGAAGGTCACAGGGTCAAGTCCCAACCTGGGTACCACTGAGGTACCCTTGAGCAAGGTAACTTTTCGCTACACTTCTCCCCGGGCGCTTCACATAGCTGCCCACTGCTCCACGTGTGCTTGTGTGATGGGTTAACTGTAGATGTCAAGTTTTGTTTTGGTGCACTTTTTGTGTGACTGAGGGTATTCACAATGACAAATAAGTCACTTTTATTTTGACCTGTCAAAAAGTATAAATTAAGGAGCAAGTGAACTGTCAGTTCTTGAGGTTGGTGTGTTGGAAGCAGAAAAAAAGGGGAAGTGCAAGGAACTGAGACATTTTGGCAAGGGTCAGAAGGTTAGAAGATCTCTAAAACAACAGATCTTGTACTTTGTACCTACCAAAAGTGGTAAAATGAGGTGAACCGGTGACAGGGTTATTGGTGCCCAGGACTTACTGATGCACGGCAAGGCTAGCTTGTTTGGTGTGATCCCATGGAGGCGCTTATTTAGTGAGAGACAGTGGCCATGATGGATGGTTTTTAGTGGGATATGATCATTGGTTAGGCTAATTATGTGCCTTAAACACACACACAAATTAATTAATCATTCGAAATTTGGAGTTTTATATAATCTCTAGTTATTGTTGGTTGGGTTCAGGTCAGTTTCAGGTATAGGTTTGCTGGCCTATAGTCAGAACTGGATTCAAAACTTGCTGTGGATAAGGTTAGCTTGGGTTGGACTCTTACAGAATGTTCCTGTGTCACATTTAGATTTAGTTCAGTTTTAGGCCCAGTTAAATTGCTACTTTAGACCACCTCATTATAGATATGTGCTGCCATTTTATTCATGCTCACTGGGCTAAACTGAATAATACATAAGAGACAAACAGTGTTTTTGTTTTTTTGCTTGATGCTAATGGGATAATGTAATGACCTATGAAATGTTCTATTACCTAAAAAGAATGGGCCCAAGAAAGATATTACCTAGAGATTGTCATCACATTCTCTAGCACAGATATAATATTATTATCTGCTGCAGCTCATTAACTGGTGGTCCTGCCTGGATGGTTTAGATGCAAGCAGCAGACACACGAGACATCCCAGAAATGGGCCGAGGCACTCTTGGAGCTAATCAGGACTGCAGTGTTGGCCTCAGGTGTGGAGACGCTGGTTCCTGTTAGCATGAGATTAGGAGGCTACTCGGTGCACCAGAGAAGTGGAATTGGCAGCTGGTGTGTAGGACCCAGGCTAATGTGTGATGCAGCCAGCAGCAGCCCTGCTCTGCATTCCAGACGGAAAGGCCTGTCAGAGGCTTGAACACACTAATCATCTTACAGTTGGCATGGAGACGATGTGTATGTGCCTGAGCTGAGCCTTTCACCCCACACTTGGGACAGAGTTGAAATTCAGCTTACTTGATCTGAGATGTTTTTGTCTACTGATCATGGTCATCTTGTCTTAAAGTCGGAAGGAGTCCACGCTCAGACATCCTCTCATACTCTTAGATTCACTTCTGCAAATCCTCTTGTCACACCGTCTGTCCACCATGGGATCAAGATCTTTTAGCTTCGTTGCCACACGTCTTTTGAATTCTCTTCTATTTTTGTAACACTGATGCCGTCTCTACTTTTAAATACAGACTTAAAACACATCTTTTAAAAGTTGCATATTCCCTACAATAGCCTGGGCTGTCACTATTTTATTCTTTGACTACAAGATGTTTGGTGTATCTCTGTTTATTTTGCATTTTATTTTATGAATTTATTTTGGTTTTTTTTTATTTAAATGAGTGCCTTGAAAGGTGCATATAAATAAAACAAATTATTATTATCATTAATAATAATTCTGAAGGTTAATAACTGAACAACAATCTTAAAATATGTATTTTAGTGATAAAAAGATTCCATGCTACAACTAAAAGCACGCATGTATGTCAAGCTGGGTAAGAGCATCTGGCAAATGCTGTAAATGTAAATGTAAAGCTGTTCCACTTAATAGACTATGGTGTTTATTATAAATTACTGTGTCAGCACCCATAGCTTACGTTAATGCTTGATTATTTAGTTTACTTTACCTAATGCAACTTAGATACAGGTATGTTTTTGATGTTGTGTATTTCATTCCTATTTGACAAACAGAACTATTAAAGGCTTTTTGACAGTTTTTTTGTTCGTACTAGTAAAACACATACTGGTGGAACTATATCTGTTTATTTACTTAATGCTGCATAAACACTCAGGAAAAAGTGAATGTTTATTCTCAGATGAGGTGAGTTACATCTGTATGGATGTAAAAAATTTGGTTCGGAGCTATGAGAAAGATTGACCAGCTTTAGTGTTCACTGGAAACAAGTCTGTCAACACCCAAAATATTTGCATGAGCATGTCAAATACAACAGACTTTGAGTTTTAGTTAATATACAATTACAACGTGAGCACATGTAAGCATATTTTTTGTGATATATGTTTCATACTTATTTGACAAAGACAATTTAAAGGATTTAAAGGATTTTCCTCCAGCCTTTTGGTTCATACTGGTACCAGTTTGCATGTCCTGTGGGGTGACAGACCAATGAATGTAGGTTTAAAGCTTAATAGTGCCTACACCTATGCATATTTTAAGGTTTCTGAGTGCTAGATATGATGATGCCGAGGCTGGCCCCTAGGGAACTAAGGCAGCACTTTGCTTCTTAGATGGTGACATATGACCAGTAATGTTGCACATGACTGAATACAGTATGTGCTGATGAGACATTTATTAAATGTGAGTGAACCTTCTGTCTCATCTAAAACTGGGACACAGAACAGCTGGGACTGGAAAGATTTTAATAATCACGATTAAACACCTTAAACTGCAGAGTTATGATTGAGACATTTATCTGAAAATGTACTGTTCAGCAACTACTATATATGATTTAGAAACAATGCAGTTATGAGAGTGGAAAACTGAAGTGCCACATATAGAAAGTTCTAATACATATGCATTATAATTTGTAGAAGCCTAAGCAAATAATAAAGGGCATAAAAAGAGACAATCACCACTGACCCCAGACTTTATTCAGTGAGGAAATTCTCCATTCATCAGATGTACTTTCTTTGCTGGGTAGCCTTTATATTATTTTGTATTGAAGTAAATCAGTGGAAGTCTGGAGTGTTTGGTGACTGTAATATTGTGCAGGATGTAAAAGATGGCTTACAGGATCCAGTGTTCCACAAAGCATCAAAATATCCAGGTATGTTACGACAGGTAAAAGGGGTTGAAGCCCCAACAGATAAGTGAAAGTGAAAGTGACTCTTTAGTGATAATAATAGTGGCCAGCTTATGCCAAAGGAAATGTTATCTAACATTTAGGGTATTTGCACCTGCTACAATGATTTACATTTCCGAATTTTCTTTTTGGTTATTGAAGTGTTATATGGGTTTTGTGTTTGTGGCTCATTCAGAGGCTTCTGTTTAAGGTTGTGCTTTAAGATGAGTGAACTTAAGCAGAACAAAGGACTGTGTGTTATTAATAAAACCATATTTGCTATTGAATATAGTTAATGGCATAGCTATCAGTAGTGCAGGGGCAAGCACACTGGAGGCACTAATGTAGGGGGGCTGTGCTGCCTTTAGATTTACTCTCAGGACTTTTAAGTAGCTACTTAATGACACTCAATGAACAAACTAACAACTTAATGTATTAACTTAATTATACAGTTCCACCATTTGCCTGCAAATCACCAAGAGAGAAGCTTACAGGTGCCACTGAGCTCCAAATGATGAAATAACTGAAATGTCAATCAGAGTGGCCCCCTACAAGGTGTGGGTCTGCTCTTTAGTTTTCTGTTTTTGTGGGGGTGGGGGTGGTTGCTTTTACATTTGTGTTTTTCCTGTATGCCTCTGCTAAAACCACTGTAACTGTGGTGTCAAAGATACCAAACATTTTTATTAGGACATTGGCTGACAAGAACTTGATATGTTCATTAACCACTTTTTGCAAATAAACAGCTTCAGCAGAACAGCTTTTCACTTCTTCAGCTACCAGTGGCTCATTTATGCAGGCCAAGAGCTCTAGAACTTTAGGTAACAACCAGACAACCAGGAATTAAAATAACTTAGAAAACAAAATCACAAATACAGGAAACCAAGTCACAGTTCCTCACCATATGTTGATCATTTTTATGAGTTGGATTTTGTAACACAGGAAATCTCATTTTTGTTCCTTAAAGGAGTCTGAGTCAGAACTGTTTGTAGGGGAACTTTTTATCTCACTGCAGTGATGATTTAAAAAACTGCTTTGGCCCCACAGTTCCTTTACAAGGCACAATATTCTAAAAGAAATCTGACCTTTTTCAAAAAAAGAGATCACATGGTTGATGTTGTACATTTGCTCAGATCTGAATACTGAAAAGGGCAGATTTGTGTATGTTTCTTTATTTTACATTTTATAACATTTTTTGTTGTAAAATTTTTAAATTTCTTCTGTTTATTTCACAGACTTTCAGTGTAGACTCATTTTTCTGACACCACTGTATACTACATTTAAAATGCTTTTATTTGCCAAGATACATTTTTTGCAGAGTAGTACAATATCACATTGTAAAGAACAGGAAAGCAGCCTTCATGGATTAAGGCCATGCAGCAGCTCGCAGAGGAAGTAGATAAGTTATTGTTCCACACCAGCTCCTTCAACATTATAAAAAACAAAGAAGAAATCTTTGGTATAAGTTACACATATAGATATGGTGGTTCAGATTGGAATTATTCTTTCTACAAATTAGTCTGAGCTCCCTGTGGATGAGCGCTTAATGTGGATGTTTGTTATTTTTCTTAGGCAGTACCTCTATAATTCTTGTAATGCAGTCTCTCCCCGTATTATGTAAGACCACTACCCAGCCTTTATAATTCTCCATTGTTATTCAACAACTCCATATTACAACTTGATTTAATCCGATTTTTTGCCAAAGACAAATCTTCAGTGGATCTACAGTGGACCTTCCTGTTTGCAGGGACTGAATGGGTCACCCGTTGGTCACTTTTAAAAAGCTTTCTGGAAAATTCCTGTAATGAATAATACTGTAATCAGACTCCTGCACTTCCTTGCATCATATTGGTTGATGGAGGAGTGTGAGTTTTTGTGAGCAAGCCACTGTTGTTAGACAAATAGCTAATTAACTAGCTAAACTAATCTAAATGGTAACTAAACTGAATGTGGTTGTTTGATATATTTTCTTAGACAGTATCTATATTTCTTGTGATGCATTTTCTCACTTTATGTGAGCCCAATACTAAGCTTTTATAATTCTCAGTTGTTATTCAACCTCCATATTACCACTTGATTTAATAAATTTTTTGGTCAAAGATTAATCTGCTGCATGTGTTTAGTAGAGGAAGTACAGTTTCAGGTGTAAGGTGTTTCCTAACCCTCCTTCATAGTTTTACTGGTTGTTTGCTAGTGTCAAAAGTGGCACTGTGTGTGTTGGTAATTGAAAGTGATAGAATCAGAAAGCTCAATCTGAAATTGCTGTTCAATGCATGCACTATATGTCCAGACATTTGTAGACATTTCTTCTGAAATCAAGGGCATTGATTGGGAGTTAGCCCTCCCTCTGCTGCAGTAACAACCTCTACATAAAGTGTTCAACCAAGGTGTTCTTTGACTTGTACCAACAGAATCCTTTAAGGTGCTATATAGAATAATTTTTAAATTGGTTCTGCAATGGCCCAAATGCAGCTCCTGAATGGCACAATCATCTATGTGTGCCTTTTTTCGCCACAGGCATCTAAGCCCAAAAGAGCATTATTGGCCTCATTCTCTCTAGGCAGGTAGGATGGCTCTCACACTCCTCCATAACCAAACACAAGCCAATGCAGGAGTCTGATTACAATGTTATTCATCACAGGCATGGCTTTTTAAAGTGATGGCATGAGGATAAGTCATTTAGTCCATGCAAACAGGAAGATACACTATAACCTAAGTTCTTTTTTAGCTAGCTAGTAAGCTAGAGCAAGCTAGTGTAGTAAAACAGATAGCTAACTAAGTACTCAGTCTATGGTAGATCTTCCTGTTTGCAGGGATCAAATGACTTATCCTCACCCATTAGTCACTAAGAAAATGTCTTTAGGAATAGTCATTGTGCTCTATTTGTACACTTGGAACTGCTGCCCCTCTTGCCCCTCTCGTTTCCACAACCACATCACCCATCATGGGGGCTTCTTTATCCCAGACTCGTTCAACTACCACAGACAATCTCCAATGTACTTCATGCTTCATATACATATGCTAGATAAAAAACATATATGTGTGTGTTACACTAAGCTAAAGGCTTTTAGCTGCCACTTCTTGAAACTGAGATTGTTTTGTTTTTCTTCTGATTGTTATTGTTATCCGGTGTCAGTCAAAGGAAGACTGGTTTCCCTTTAGAGCCTTGGTTCCTACCAAGGTTTCTTCCTCCAGTTTGTCCTTGCTTCTGTCACCTTTGGCTTGATAATTAGGGGCACAGACCAGGATTCTATAAAGCTGCTTTTAGCGTTGTAGTTGTAAAATTGACTTTTGAATAAAATTTTTAAGTAGATATTTTAAATAGCCTATTTTAGTGTGCTTTTTTCACTGTACAAATAAGTTTTATCCTCAGGTTTTTTCAGGTAAACCAATATAAATTAGACAAAAAGCTCTTTCTTTCACTCAAGCAGACAGGGCAATATCTTTCTGTATTTGCAAGTGCAAAAATAGGAACTGATTCATGCTCATAGTTTAGCTCTAAAATATTACTCTGAATTATGAATTCTCTAACTGGCCGACTTTATTCTTCTTCTCCATCTTTTAATTTTCCCCCAGTTTTCCAGTCTCCAGTGTATCAACAGTTTTAGTTTTTATCTTTGGAGGAAGCTACTGTAATAATGTTGATAGGTAGTTGTTTGTTGGTAATATGGATTTTAGTGTCCCCCAAAAAAGTTTTGTAGGAAATTATCCACACTTTTTAGTTAGCTCTACATTTTTTGCCATTTCGGAATTACTAGTAAAAATGTCTTTGCGGTTAATTACTTCAATCACACACTGAAAATAAGACCATAATAACATTTCTAAGTGAAATGAATTTAGTCTAAGAAAAGACCAAATGCCCAAAACTACATTTACAAGCTCCCCTGGATTTTCTTATGAACAAATTGTAACTAAAGCATGTTTCCTTTTATATTGTCATTTATGACTTCCTATTTTAGTGTGACACATGGGCCAGATTCCTTTACACTGCATCCAAAACCACATACTTCTACTACTTTTTGACACATTGTTCAGAATATTAATGAACATTATTTAGCCTTAGTCATTCTGCAATACAAGGAATATTAGAGAATACACTAATTAAATGAGACAAAAGTCTATTGACCTGTTTTTTTCACAGTAACAAGGGTAGTTACAGAGGCAAGAGTTGAACATTTCTCCAACTTCATCATATTTTACAAAAATGCTGCATTTTTGGGCCAACAACTCTCCAAAACTAACATTAGATGCTACGTCCAAACTTACAAACTTTTTGGAAGGCATGGAGTTCACTAGATGCAACTGGAACTTTTCATTTTTCTATAAAAAGAAGAAAAATATATACATCAAAGGATTTATCTACACAGTCAAGTACTGTGTAGAATCTGTAATGTTAACTGAAGACACTAAACATCTTGTTAGGATACACAGTATCATGGATTTCATTTAGTATCTGAAAATCTGGCTGCCAAAATATTAAAACTGTGTTGTGGTATTTTTAGTTTGATGTTGTATTTTTCCCCCATATTTATTCAATTTGCCAGTAATTATGAAACTGACTGCACATACATATACATATTCTTACAAGTGCATACATAATAGATTCCTGAATAATAATAATGGTCCTGATTTCATTTCTCTCATCAGCTATGGAGACCATGTTCAACACTTTAAGGTTCTAAAGGAGAGGGAGGGACACTACTTTGTCTGGGATGAGGTATTTGTTTCCCTAAACCAGCTGGTGGAGTTCTACAAGAGCAATAGCATTGCTAAGGAACGCACTGTTTTCCTCAGAGAAGCAGAATCTCATAGGGTAAGAGGCATTGTTAATATGAATATTTCATATTTCACATTCAGTTTTTTTTTTAGTCATTACATTAAAAATTTGTTTTTGTTGTTATTTTTAAAATACAATTAAGTTGGTTACAAAATGTCCCAACATTTTCAGGAACACCCAGGAATACATATATGGGGGTTATGTGTGTGAATTAAATGCAAATTATGTGCTTGTACTAAACAAACAACTGAAGAATTTTGTTTGCAGAGGTGCACTGTGAGTGTGAAGAAGTTTAAAAGTTTAAAGAATCTTCAAACATATTTGCACAAAGTCAAATGGTCATTTATCACTTAGAACGAAGGTTCTTCCTCTAACCTTTACATCTTGAACAGATTCGTTCAACTTTAAGAAGATACTTTACTGTCACACATCTTATTTATAAAAACAATTCTCTAAAGAACCATCATCTGAAAAGTTCTTAAAGGAACAAAAGGTGTTTCTCCTATGGAACTAAAAAACATTCCTGGTACTTGATGATCTCACACATCTGCTAGCTATGTTTATGACTTGGTTATCTCAATGTTATGTAGCAGGATTCAAATACTGCTTTACAATTTCTCCTCTGCAGGAAAATGGGTCAGTTATTTAGACCAGAATGGTATTTTGCAAGTTAAACGGCAGTGTGGTCATGGTTGAGTCAGAGGCACACTAAATGTTGGCTGCTGTGTTTTATTGTATACAGCAGAGGCCTCATCACGCCCATGCCCTGTTCGACTTCAACCCACAGCACAACTCTCAGCTGCACTTCCTGCGTGGTGATGTCATCGACCTGCTCGACTGCTCAGACTCAGAGTGCTGGAAGGGACGTTGCCATGGCCGTGTGGGCTTCTTCCCCAGAGAGTACGTCAAGCCCATCTACCATTGACCTCTCAGTGCAACACCATTCAACAGCCAGGAGCTAGCCGATGGTTTCATACCTGGACTGCCAGAAGTGAACAGTTAGTAATGCAGTGAATGATCTGAGGTGGAGAATAAAGGCCTAGACTGGTGACTTTCTAACCAAGAATACAGAAATCAGTTTACCAACAATCTATAAAAGCAAAGATGCTGACACTAAGAGGCTGCTGTTGGGCTATGTGACTGTGTCAGGAGAGAAAAGGATATCACTAAACACACAGAAATACATTCAGACTTTAAAATGTTCTGTAAATAGTCTTTTAATACATTTAAAAGCACTTTCTTTTTAAACTGATATCATTTTGTTCAAAACATGATGTATTTTTGCCTTTTGTCCACATTACTTTGTGTGTGTGTGTGTGTTTAGTGGTATTTTAATTTCATTTCATTTTGCATTTTCTTTGTTGTCTGTTATAAAGAAAAAACCTGTTAGTAAACAAACAGGCTGTGTGTGAATACTGTAACTAAAAACTGAAAATAAAGACGTGTTAATGATCAGAGCTGTCACAGCACATTATTTCCTACTGTGGCAAAGTAAAAACAGACATGATGAGTCAGTGACAGCTGCTCACATTAAACCTCAAGCTACAGAGAAAAACTCTGCCTGTACTCTGCTGCAGTGTGGTAGAAACTAAAGAAAAAATTATCTGTATTATAAAGAAACATCCAGAGTCAGAGAAGGATTTCATGTAAAATAGCCAGAACACACATTTTCCACATTCGTAAAGCGAGGCCTGAAGAATGTTTCAGTCTGGTGCTGGCTGATCCTGTTTGAGGCCAAACAGAAGGAATGTTGACTTTGCTTTACTTCTCAGCCCACTGTAAAATCACAGGTATGATAACACCCAGCCCTCCCTGGAGGGCTATTTTTTGCATGTTTTGGGGTTTTGCTACTTATTTAATTGTGTGCAAAAGAAAAGAACAAGAGTTAATCAGTTAATTATGATTGGGAAAGTACACTGCCTCTCCGGACCGCCACACCATCACTATACTGGCCGTGAGCGCCCGCAGGTGAGCTGGACAGCACCAAGACCACGCCTCCTGCGCGTTAATTCAGCATGGCTGCTTCCTGTGCCATTGCCGGCTACTACCGCGACATCTTCCTACGCCCTGATTGGCTACTAGTTGTTGGCGAGTAAAAACTATTAACCAATACGTGAACAGGAGGTGGAGTTTGCCTGAATACAGGTGGGGAAAAAACAACACCTAACCGAATGTAGCTCACACTCCCATCAACAGGTGTTCACTGCCAAACTAGCACTCACGGGCTCAATGACAAGTATTTCTTTCGAATTCTGCTTGAACCTCCAGCTTGATTGCTCTGGGATCCAGCATCCCAATGGCTCTGTCTCAGCTCCAGTGTCTGGATGACAACCACATCAACTCACGCATCAACCAGTCCAAGCCGGAGTTCTTTTATAGCGAGGAGCAGAGGCTCGCCCTAGAAGTGCTTCTGGAAGGTGGACGGGAAGGTTATGAGAGATTCATGAAAACCAACAGCGTCCGCAGTTTCTTATCTGACCTGGAAGTGGCTCGACTCACCGGCTTGGTGGAGGCGTTCAGCCCTGGATCACCTGGCGCCTCTGCGCGCGTTAACGGAGACGCTGATGAGGCGCAGTGCTCCCTGCAGTACTGGCCGGACCTCTCTGATACCTCATTGCCTGAGCTGGACATGGGCTGGCCGGACTGCACGGCCTACCGTGGTGTGACACGCGCACAGGTGTATGCACAGCCACCTCTGGAGGGTGACGCGCACATTAAGGGGGTGGTGAGAAAGACAATTGCTCAGGCGCAGAAGGTAAGACTCTAGGACAGCAGCACTTTCCCTTTATGCTTGAAGCGTTAACGTCAGAAGCAAAGTCCAGTGTATCCACACAGCGCAGTGCGGAACAAGCGTTGTCATTTAATGAGGGAACGTGTAAAAACAGATGCAACAGGAAATCTTAGTGTTAAAGCTATCTATGTACTTTTTAGGTTTAAACCTATAATAACAACATAAATACACTTTATATAGTAGCTTTCATACATTTTAAATACAGCTCAAATTGCTGCACACACAAAATTAAAGAAAAAGCATGATTGTCAGCAAAAATGGAAAAATATGTACACGTTTACAACATATATAATATATACATTACATATATATATATATATATATATATATATATATATATATATATAACTTTAAAGAAAAGAGAACTTTAAAACAGTATTACTTAAAAGTTTTCCT
>JBBPDA010057476.1:0-13435 GCA_037974385.1 Arnoldichthys spilopterus
GTTCCAGCACGACAATGACCCAAAACATACAGCAAAGGCAACAAAGGAGTGGCTCAAGAAGAAGCACATTAAGGTCACAGAGTGACCTAGTCAGTCTCCGGACCTTAATTCAATAGAAAACCTATGGAAACATTTTGCACATGTGCCTTCTTGAACAGGGCTCAGAGACATGATCTGCAAAGAGGAGTCTTTTTTGTTAGAGGGTTGAAATATTTATTTCACTCAATGAAATGCAAATCAGTTTCTATCTTTTATTTAAAGTTATTTTTAATTTCCTTAAGATGTGCTATCTGTCACTGTTAAAATAAACCTACCATTAAAATGATACTGTTCGGAGACTATTAATTTCTGTCATTGGATAAACTTACAAAATCAGCGAGGGGTCAAATAATTATTTCCTCCACTGTATATAAATATACAGTAGTTGTAGAAAAATGCAGTTTGTGTATTTACAGTATATACACACATATATATATATATATGTCATACATATTTGCATCAAACTGAGAACCTGTGATGGACATTGGCGGTTGGCATTTTTATTTTACCTGCCACATTCACTGACCACCACAAAATTGGCTCTCAAACCTTTTTGCAGAGTCACAAGACTTGCTTTACACTAGCAGTGATGAACATTAGCAATTACCACACCTATTCTGTAGAATCCCTTTACATAACAGAGTCATATGATTAACTACCTTTGCTACATTCTTCAGGCTTCAAAGTAAAAAATCATTACTGAATATTTATACTGGCATCAGGCCTGAAAGCAATGCTGAAGATGTGCCGGTTTGATGTTTTGCAAGGTCTAGCACACTGGGTTAGACCCACTGTCACCTCAGTGACTGCCAAATATTTGCAGATACAGATGACGGAGTATGTTTCATACCTATCTGACAATGGTGGTATAATCTCTCTCGACAGGCGTAATCTGCCTTTGGCATCCATAGGCAGCCAAAAGCATCTGACTGGCAAAGGGAAGAGAGAGTGCTGCTCCAGCTCTGCGACTGAGCTTCAGCTACGGCCTACATGGGTCATTCATCTGCTCTCTTGGCAAGACCCTCACATACCCCCTCCCCCCACACACTGACACCCTAACCAGAAGCTTGAAATGAGATTCATTCAAGCACATAATCTATTTTTTTCCCGCGATTTCCCAAGCAATGATCTGTTCTGCCTTTTTTTTTGACTCAGTGTCTCTCATAGCTACTTCACAAGTCAAACTCTGCCTTGTATCTGTGAGTCTATTACTGCATCTGTTTAAAAACATGATGTTCTATTAGACATTGAACTTTTACTTGAACTGGATGCACGTTGTACATCATGAATAGGCTATAGGGTCTTATTGGTCACAGTGCTTTAACCGAGCTGTACAGTGTAACAATGTAGAGTTACACTAGAAAAAATAAATCCTATGTATATACGAAAAAGACCACAGTTTCAATTAAGAAAAAACTCACTACATGTTCTGTGAAATATAAGGCAACATTTTTAAACTACCAGAGCCATCTCTCAGCACTCATATGAGCTGTGAAAGAGGTAGCTACAGTGCACAGTTGTAAAACACTGTAAAATGATTCCAGATGTATGTAAAAGTTAAATATGTAAAGTCAGAAAAGATATGGGATTTTACCATTTCCCTGCTGAAAAAGCCATAAAAACCACCCCACAGCCTTTGCCTGTCTCCTGTGTCTTCTGTGTCTTTACTTACAGCTAGCCTCTTTTTTAGAATTAAGTCGTAAAATTAAAACACATATTTAAAAAAACATTTGGTGTCCTGTATCAAAATCTACACACAACAGCTCTACGGTTCTCCCATCTGTGCCAGAAGCCCAATCCATTTGTATGCATGCTTACGCACTTGGAAAAATAACGTACTGCTGCTCGATTTGTACCATGCATCTGTAAACATTTTAAGGTTTTGGAACACTTGACAGCCGCCAACGAGTTTACGTAACCGGAAGCAACTGGCAGTCAACAATGAGAGTCTGTTAAAAGATATTTAATGCTTGTTATAGCATGTACAAATGACAGTTGTCATATTGTATGGTGTAGATTAGTTTTTATTTATATATTTTCTTTATTTTTGGAGGTTCTGGTTTGTTAAGAAAAATCCATATGAGTGAATCAATAGGGTTTCGGAAAATGGACAAAATAATACCAGTGGTAGTTAAAGAACTAAGTGAGAGATCTCATATTAAAGTCTGTTTAATAAAATGCATTCTTATGCCCTCTCCATGAACACTTCAGTCCCATCTCTAAATGTTTTCTGTTGCTATCCCTCTGCTGACAGTGAAAAATAAGAAACTGAAGTCACTTAGTTAATGCGTCGTCAACTGCTCAAGACATTTTACTGACTGGGGAGTGGGAAGTGTTCTCACAACCACCACGTAATGGTGTTTTCTCACCTACCTTGTTTGGTGCAAACTTTTAGACATTTCCGTTTTGTCTGAACCAAAATAACAGATATTGGTGCCTCAGAAAATTGGTGTGGAACAAAGGACCAAAATTTGGTAAGACCAAATGAGATGATCTTGGTCCAGATCAAACTTGATTTTTTTGCAGAGTGAAACTATTTTTTGGATGGGTCGGACTTTGACTGATGATTTCATCAGGTTACCCACATTCCTAAATTTTCTACTCTGTTTTCTTTTCTCCATGTTCTATGTGAGAACTCAAGGCCTGTTTTTCTTTCAAAATGCCATAAAACCAGATAGTAGCGAGGTTACGGCTGCCGTCCTTTAGTTCAGTTACATAGTCATCAATATCAAGCAGACGTGATGGCATGAGAAGCTGCCAGAGGATTCCACCAGCCAACTGGCATGACTGGTTTCAGCTGGATCTGAGGTGGCTGGGTATATTACACCCTGTCCTGCCCTCCAGGAGAGATCAGAGAGATTACAGACACTTGTTGCAGCTTCTTTGTGCTGCTCACTTTTATCTTTAACTTTATCTTCGAGACCTCCTACTCCTGAGCACCTGTTCTTTTTGCTTTCTCATTTATTCCCATATTTGTGTAGTTTTTCCTTTCTTTCAAATGAAATGATCTTTTAAAATAATTTCACCAGAACAAGACATCAAGACCAAATGCTGAACATTGAGGCAAATTGTCGTGACCCATTAAGCAGTAGAAGAAGTAAAATGAACTACAGTAGTACTTGGGAAGTGGAGCAATAAATAGTACCCAACCATACAAAATGCACTCAACAATGCAATGTGTAATGTAGGCCTATAGAAGTTTGTGGTTTGTGAAGTTTTAACAGCAATTTGGTCTGACAAAGAACCAAAAAACTGGTTTTCTGAAAGAATGAGAGGATGTCATAACAAACTGGCAACAATGTCAGTCTGTTTATTAATTTTTACTTCATTCAAAGGTAAAAATGCCCTACAGTAAAGATACTGATTACTTAAGGATGTTATAGCTTTTTTTAACTGGCACTCGAAAGTCTGAGCACATTTCCCCTATTTTAGCTTCATTACACTGGCTGCCCATTACTTTTAGGATTCATTTTAAAAATAAATTATTTGTTTTTAAAGCACTCAATGGCATTGCTCCAGCCTATCTCTCTGAGCTGCTACAGCCTTATATACCGACTCACTCTCTCAGGTCATCTGATCATCTGTTCCTGAGCGTACTCAGGACAAAGCGTAAACTAAGAGGTGATCGTGCTTTTGCTGTAGCTGCTCCTAAACTTTGGAATGATCAGCCATTCGAGATTAGACAGGCTTCTTCTCTGCCTGTTTTTAAATCTCAGCTAAAAACCCATTTTTTCACTCTGGCTTTTGATACCTTGTGAGATGTTGATTTTAACTCATTGCTGTTATTGTTTTTATCCTTTTAATTACTTATTTTCTTTATTTTTATTGTCTTTTATTCTTATTTATTCTTTGTACAGCACTTTGGTCCTACTGGTTTGTAAAGTGCTTTATAAATAAAGTTGGAGTTGGAGTTGGAGTTGGAGTTGGAGTTGGAGTTGGAGTTGGAGTTGGAATAGCTGCAGTTACATAGAATAAAGCAGATGGTTTAGGTATTAAATTTGTAATTTATTCTCTTTTATTTTTATGTATTTTTTTTAATTCATACTTTAAAAACAAACGTGATCATATACCATACCTAAACAATATATATGAACTGACCCGAAACACAGTTGACCTAATTACATAATTTCCCATCATTTTACAAGACAGAGAATGCAGTCTATTGCAGTTATTGACATTAGATAATATTACACAAGCCTAAATTGAGTGCGTGCACACAAGCAATGAAAAGCAATTTTCATGTAATGTTATTCCGTAGTATAGCCTAGTATTATTCAATCCAGTATAGTATTGCACTAGACTAAACTAGTAAGAACTAGATAGGCTTAGTAAAGAAAATAGGGCAAAATGTGCAGATGGCATTCTTGCAAGCATGTGCAACACACACATATAAAAGTGGCAGTTTTAATGGTAGCAGCACATAACAGATTACAATAAAATAAGACCATGTTCAAAATTACATTGTAATGTACAAAGTACTTAAAACTAAGCAATAGGTAGCACTGAGTGCTGTTCAGAAGAAAGTGTGGTAATAGTAGAAGTGTGAATATATACGGTTGGACTGGGTGTTTCCATAGGGGAAAAATTACTAAGCCTGCTGGTCTGGGCTCAGACATATTGCCTCCCAGAAGGGAGTAGGTAAAATGGTGTGTGATTGGGGAAAGAAGCATCTTTGATTATTATCACTCTCCTGAATTAAATGTCTGCTATGGTGGAAAGCTGACTGCCACGACTCATTAGGGAGTTTTCACAATTCATTATAGGGTTGTATCAGGTACCACACTAAGATGCAGCCAGTGACGACACTTTTAATGATACTGGGGTCAGTATGCAAGGGCACATGCATTCTGACAATGAAGGCTTTCTTCGTTGTCCACAGAAAGTAGTCGTGCTGTTCCACCTAATTGATAAGACATGAAGAGTTCATGATCCAGGTGAAATTGTGTCACCAAGGAAACTGCACACATTATAATGATAAAGAATATGCCATTTCAGAGTCACACAGTCAAGCCAGATTTAGAACAGTTGATTAGCTGACAGTTTCAACAAGTGTGGCTTGGATTGATTGAAAACCCATTCACCACATCAAGGAGTAGGTCATGACAAGACAAAAATCACACACTAAGGTGCCAGTTAACTATAGGAAAACATTTGAACAAAATGTATTTTCGTTAACATTGAAAAAAAAATGTTGAATTTTGACAGTATCATGATTAATTGTGCTAATATTAGTTTTGTTTAGGATTTTCATTTGCTATTAAGCTATGTATGGTCTACTGTATATATCAATGTATACCAAATTTGCTATTTAAAGTTTAAAGAGTTTTGAATATGTTTGAATATGTTTGTCATTTTTTCCATACCAAAACATACATGGATGTTTATCATGCTATGCTTATAAATTTACCACTGATCCTTATAATATATACAATAGTTTCAAAAACCACAATATTTAGCTGGTAAATGTTAGTTACCTTCTGTTATGAGTCACTTGGATGCCTTTCTTTCACCCAGCATGGTTTTTCATTTTCCAGCTCTCTATTCAGTATATTGTCAGAGAATCATGCAATAATTGTGCAACATAAAACATCCCACATGTGTAGTATAGATCAGCAATTGTCAAAAATGAGGCTAAATTCTGCACATGTACTTTTACATGGTGACTAAGCAAAATGTTATTTCAGTGTCAATAATGCTCCCTTTTGAGAAAATCTGCATAATCATGAGCATTGTAATGTTGTTTCTTTCAGTGCAATTTACAATTAGCACTGCAACACTAGTTACTGCTACCTGCTAAAAAATGACTTACAGCCTTTATTAAGCTAATATACCCTTTGTGATCTGAAAATTTTAACATAAACTGTACATTGTCTCTATAGACCTTAACGCTCTTATGCAGTTAGTGACATGCCCATTAAAAAGATCCAAACTTATTCTCCTATGGAAAAAAAATAAATGGGATTTTCAAAAAATTATGATATTGCTAAAAATATGCTGAAAAGCCAGTATGTTTAGTACATTGAATATTTATATGTAATGTCACTGGATTAATGGTCACTATTTACTGCTTCCACACTGTTATAACAATGCCAGCTTCACAAATTGTAGCATGTTGCTATAAGCTACTTGCTGGTTTGTTCAGGGTTGTCTAATGACGATGACATGTCCTGAGAGGTCTAGCTCTTCACTTGAACATTTGCGCACGCACACACACACACACACACACACACACACACACACACACACACACACACACACACACACAAACACACACACACACACACACGCACACAAACACACACACACACACACACACAAATGAATGTTCTTCCTCCTCTTGTCTTATTTGTTCATATCAGTAAGAGATGAAGAGAGGGATTAGAGATTTTCCCAATAGTTGAACCCACACCTTCGATTAGCTGTCTGAAGCTGTCATATCCTGACACAGACATGACTGTACTATGGGTGCTGAGGGGAAACTATGTGACTTAGTGCTGGTCTTTAAAGCTGTAGAAAAAGAGAATGATTTTTTTTTCCATAAAGCAAATGAGTTGTTGAACTGATTGCTTTATCTTTAGAGATTCAGTGGTACATGCTCATAATGTCTCTTATTATTCCTGTTTGTGTTCCGTTTGGCTCAGGAAATGGAATGTTGAATTCAAAAGCATTGTTGACTTTGTAAGCGGCCATTGCAGTGAATCAATAACACACGCTGTGTGGCTTGAAGCACGTTTTGGAACAGGCCAAAAATTCCATTAATCTGTGAATCACACAGTGGGGTATGAATGATGGCATGATAGAGTTTGCTTTTCTCCATGTGAGGCAGCCTCATTTTACATAAGCTCACCTCAGGCCCACCTGCTACGACGTGCAGGGCAGAGCCGGGGGGGAAAAAAGAGTAAATAAATAAACAGAGCTGGAAAGATAAATCATAGGCCTATATGGCACAGGCTGGAGGTGAGTGATGGATAGAGTCGGTAGAGGAGGCGGTAGAGGAAGTTTTGATGGCTCAAAGGTTTAGTAAGGCAAAAAACAGCCTATTTCACCCCACAAGGCCACAAGATTTTAACACATTTTCATCCCCCTGCTGTGTCCTATGAGCCTCTACCCTGTACTGCTGGGCAATGAACTAACAAAGGTAGAGTGAGAGAGAGAGAGAGAGAGAGAGAGAGAGAGAGAGAGAGAATAAGAGAGAGGGAGAGTGCATGCTAGAAAAAGAATAAGAGAGAGTAAGACAGGGAAATAAAAAAGAGAAAGGGGAGAGAGAGAGAGTTGACTGGGAAAACTAAGAGACATCGAGAGGAAGAAAGAAAGAGAAAATACAACCCTGTTTTCAAAATAGTTGGGATGCTGTGTCAAATGTAAACAGAAGATTTTCAATAATTTTTGGACCAGTTGCATATGTAAATATACACAAATTTAGAATCCGATTCTGCAACACACTTAACAAAAGATAAATGTTTATTATTGTGTTACATCACCGTTCCTTTTAATTACACTTTTCAATTGTTTTAGAACTGACAACATTAACTGAAAATTTTATTTATTCTTTGCTCTACAGTCACTGGTCTGATTCTTTTCTTCATAAAGCTCCACACATTTTCAATAGGAGCAGGATTTGGACTGGCCAGGTCAGTCAGGCACACATGCTCTGTATCTAAGAAGCCACACTGTTGAAGCCCATGATTGTGGTCTGGCATTGTTCCTCTGAAATGGGCATGGACATCCCAGGAAGAGACGGCAACAAATGTCTCTCTAAAATCCTAACATACACCTCTGAGTTAACTGTATTTTTACATACATGCAATTCACCCATGCTGTGGATGCTGATGCACCCCCATACCCTTACAGATGCAAGTGTTTGTACATTTTGCCTATAACAACCCTGATAGTAGTTTTCAACTTTGGCACAGAGAATTTGATGTCCACTTTTTTTCCAAAAACAAGCTGAAATGTGGACTCATCTGACTACAATTTCACATCTTGAATCCATCTGAGATGAGCTTGGGCCTAGAGAACTCTCTGGCATTTAATGTTGATGGATGATGGGCAGCTTTCTTCTAATACAATTCATATAATATAGTTTCAAGTTGCGTTTCTGGATAAAGTGACAGTGTGTTAAGTGATGATTGTTTTCTGAAGTACTCCAGAGCCCAGGTGGCTATAGTTGTCACGGCAGCAGGATGGTTTCTTAAGCAGTGCCATCTTAGAGCTCGAAGACCACATGCATTTAACAGTGTTTTACAATCTTGCCTTTTATGCACTGAAATGTATCTGAAATGTTACATAATGCTATGTACTGTAGATGTTGAAAGACTTACATTCTCTGCAATCTTGTTTTGAGAAATGTTTCTTTTCAGTT
Organism: Arnoldichthys spilopterus; assembly: GCA_037974385.1. Taxonomy (NCBI): domain Eukaryota; kingdom Metazoa; phylum Chordata; class Actinopteri; order Characiformes; family Lepidarchidae; genus Arnoldichthys; species Arnoldichthys spilopterus. Next base: position 8,402 of record JBBPDA010057476.1, read on the forward strand.
GACTAAACTACCCCCTCACAAATTTGGGCACAAAGGGGTGACCCATGACCCATTCTTGCTTAAAAAGACTGTGCCTTTGATGGATGCTACTTTTGTAGCTAATCATGATGCCTCACCTGCTGCAAATTGACATTCTTAATGTAAACTAAATGAAAGTGTGTTGCGTGTGTTGAATTTGAAGCCAGTAATATTTTTCAAAAAAGTTGTTACAGAGGCATGTTTACTAATGTGATATGTCACCTTTTCTCTTAACCACACTCTTTAATTGTTAAATCGATGCTGCATGTTTGGTCTCCTTTGTTATTTTTTTGTTTCATGATGCACCAAATGTTTTTAACTGGTTCAGGTTTTACACCTGAGGTCTTCTACTATGAAACCATGCTATTTTAACATGTGCAGAATGTGGTTTGGCATTGTCTCACTGAAATAAGCAAGGTGTTAACTGAAAAAGACATTGTCTGGGTGGCAGCATAATTTGCTCCAAAATCTGTCTATATCATTCTGCATTAATGGTGCCTCTCCAGATGTGCAAGCTGACCATGTAATGTGCACTTACACACTGCTGTACCATTACAATTACAAATTTTGATTTCTCAGACCAGAGGACAGTTTGTCTTAAATGGGCACTGGCCCAGAGAAGGCATTGCCATTTTTGGGTCATGACAATATATGATTTTTTTTTTTTTGCATGGTTGAGGTGTATCTTGCCTTTGAGGATGCAGTGATAAATTGTGTTCACAGACAGGAAGTGTTCCTGAACTCATGCTGTGATTTCCAATACAGACTTTTATTGACATTATGTACTGCAGGTGAGAAAATTCCCAAATTCTTTGCAATTGTAGAGTTTTATAATTCTAATTCTTCTTAAAATGATAAGTCTTTTAGTTAAATAAGTGGTGAATCTCTCCCAGTCTTTACTTCTGAGAGATCATGAAAAGAAAGTGAGCGATTGGTTGGGAGAGTGTGATAGATCAAAAGAGGAAAAAGGAGAAAACGAGAGACTAAAAATGAAAGTGAGAAAGAAGACAAAATGGGAAAGACAGAGAGAGAGAACATAGAGGGAGAAGGAAAGACTGATGTCTGAAGAGAAATCACAAAAGCAATAGAAAAGGTAAAAAAATAGACTGATGGCAGGAGAGTGTGAGAGAGTGAGAGAGAGAAAAGGAGGGACTGGAGAAACATAAAAGCAATATGGACATTGAGGCACAAAGAACACAAATCTAGGTGGAGAACGGAGGGGGAAAAATGAGAGGAGGAAAGCAAGACAGACAGGAATTAAAGGAGGAAAAGAGAGAGAGAGAGAGAGAGAGAGAGAGAGAGAGAGAGAGAGAGAGCGAGCTGTCGAACTGAAGAGGCTTCACACTCCTTCGACCTGTGCATCATTCCATCACTCCCCTCCTCCCCCTCCCTCACTCATATTATTAATTAGGCTGCTTTTGGAGCGACGCTGTAGCCTTAAACCAAAACACTGCCTGAAACTGCTCACAGCCCGAGAGACAGAGAGAGAGAGACCGAGAGACAGATGAGCGAGGTAGATCGAGGTAGAGTGAGAAAAGAGCACGAGAGGCAGAGAGGGAGAAAGAGAGAGAGAGAGCAGGAAATGTGAGAAGAAAAAGCAAGGCTGACTTTCAGTGTGTGTGTGTGCGTGTGTCTGCGTGTTGCTGGCCAATCAGAACATCCCTCCTGAGCTGCGGCTGGCTGGCAGATTTGGGAGCCAGCGGATGGTACAGGGAAGGACTACGAGCAACATACACATACTCACATCTGCTCACACGCACACACACAGGAAAAAATGCGGAGAAAAACTGGACATTCTCCTTTTTACTGTAAAGCTTTGTCACCTTTTAAGGATAAAATCACAAGGTAGGAGCCTCTTTTTCCTCTTTATCTCTTTTTATGTGCTCTCTCTTTCTTCCTCTCCCTCTCCCTTTCTCTTTCTCACTCTCTTTCTCTCTTTCTCTGTCATCAAGCATCTGCTGAAAGCTGGAAGAGCTTCTGTTGGTTTTGATGTGTTAAAGTCCTGCGGGGGGGGGAGTGTTAGTCGCTGTCTTCGGTGCTAGGAGAGAGTTACTGTCCATGGTGTGGAAACAAAGTCATGAGCGAGAGAGAGAAAGAGAGAAGATAGAGGGACTGAGGGAAAGAATTTTAAAAAAGACAGACGCTACCCATAGTGGTTAACCAGAGTTACTGTACATAGGATGTTTGAAAGGCTCGCTGTCCGTGGTACTGAAACAGAGTGGCTCTAAAAACACATTAGCTGTCTGTGGTGCTGAAACATTAAACAGAGTAGGATGAAATAAAGTCGCTGTCCATGGTGCTAGAAAAACATACGCATTTATATTGCACTCTTTATCTTTGACATTGTCACAAAACACATTCATAGAAATCTGTCTTTTAATAAGAATCATCATAGATGACTGTGGGAGGCGAAACTCACTACGAGTGATTATGACTATGAAGAGGTTTCCTGGTTTGCTGTCCATGGGGCAACTCTCAATGGGTGTTTTTGAGAGTCAGTGCTTATGGTTATGGTATACAGTTACCATCTGTGGTGATGTAAGAGAGTCGTTGTCTGAGGTATTGAACCAGAGTAGCCGTGGTGCATGCATGTGCATTGGAAAACACTGCATTGGCCACATAGAGAGGTAATAACCATGTCTGTTGATTCTCTGGCCGTTCTGTCAATGCCACCCTTTATCCTTCCAGTATGTAATCCTTCAGGCATTCGTCTCACTTTCCCCTTTTAAAAGACAGCACCGCGAGACAGCATGCAGAAAGCCTTTTGCTCTTGGTTGATAACTGCTGTCTTATGGCTTCGGCATTAGTTTAGAGGTGAGAGAAACCTTGTCCCCTGTTATGACTTTTATTTATGGTTTAACTTTATTATTACCATGCTCTTTTGACAGATATGCACTGGATGATTGTGTTTTATTCAATCCATGAAATTTTATTCAGCATTTATACATTATAAATTTAATTATTTAAATGCAAGGGTATCAGAATAAATACGTTCAGGCTGTTCTCAGATGTATGAGATAATAATGGATGTAAACCTGGATATAATGTTAATTAGTCTTGTCACAGTGCCTAAGAACACAGAAGTGTAACTAAGTATTACACAAATTGGACATGTCCAAGAGGCATCTCTTAAAGTAAAAATATTGGTTGGATTTTTATGAGAATGGTATGGTAAGTTGGCTTTCTGTGATTTGCTGGTGCATACAAGGCTTTGGAGACATTCTAGGGAAGCGCTGCCTATGTAAGCAGGGCTTTCATGCTGTGGCCATGTCGAGGTGCCAAACAACACATAATGAGGATCTCCCTTGGAGTCTTTCACCCTGATATTACTAATCCTGTAATGAACAATCAGTCTGAGCTTTGCTCTCAGTAAAATCGCAGTACAAGAGCAGGTCTGGGAAATGCAAGGTGAGAATTGGGGGGAGGGATTCTCTAAAAATAACTGATAAAAAAATGGCCATAGAGGCTGATACCTGTGGTGTTGCATTATGAGCTATAACTGAGGTAGACTGTTTAAAACTACTAAGAGTGCTTTCTTTTTCCAACTTGGCTTTAAGCGATTTTGTCTCAGACACACAGCTCTAGGGAAAAATCTTGTGTTTTTAAGTTTAAAAATGTTCGCCACATGTACATGATATTAAGACAAGTAGTTCTCTGGAGAACCATCCATGGAAAAGTACTTCAGGGAACCAAAAGTGGTTCCTGTATGACAATACCAAAATAAAACAATTTTGGCAGAGGGTTATGCATTTAATTTTATCATTTTAATATTTGCCACCAAGAAAACCCAAATCAAAATACAGAGTGATTCATGAAATAGCTGACTTGTCTCTTCAGCATCATGGCCTGGGCTTTATCTGAAGGCATGGGGCCATAGTCATGCAACAAGATTGCAAGCTAATTTGAGCAACGTGCACAATAAAGGAGCGAGAAAAGGAAGAAACATTTGAGGTTTGTCATCATGGAGAGAGAATCCTCTAAGCCTCCATCTGATGAGAGTGCTACTCCATTCCAATTACCATCCTAATTAAGCACACTGGATTCTAATCAGTATTGCAAATGTGTTTTGAAGACCTCAAGAAACCCGCATGAATTAGCCGTGCCATCTTTGCCTTTTGAATGCAGAATCAGATAACACCTGGCTGAGTGGATACAGCTTGCATTGTCCTGTTTGCCTTGCCAAATGCTCATCAAGTTGATTATTTATTTATTTGTTTATTTATTTATTTATATTTAATAAGAAACAATATGTCCCATAGGGAGAAAATATTGACCACAAGGTCACAAAAGATTTAGTTTTTGGCCACTGTCTCTAATTGTTTCAATTCATTAAATTAGCAAATGACTCTCATTATTCCGCATTAACCCTTAGCCAAAGGCCAGCTTTACAGCTTTCAGAATCAAATTTGCATTCATTCTCTTAAGGAAATTTGAGTGTTTTGCATTAATTAAGTAAATTTGAAAGCAACTTGCTCCACATTTAACATTTGCATGTAACATGACAGGTTATGGACAGCCATATCCTATAGAATATGTACCTGTGTGTTTATATGCATATATATATATAGTCACGAAATGAGGGTGATTGGAAACAATCGCAGCACTCGATGATTAAAGGTTTATTAAATGAAATGCAAAACATAGCTAAGAGAAAATAAACAGAGAAACATATGAGAGCTAGGGAACTAAGGTACGGGACACGGGAACACGATGGTTGGGTGGCATGAACAGGACGAATACATACGCTTGAGGATGAAACAAAGGTGGATGCAACAGAGAACAGACCAGGTCTAAGGAAAACACATGAGGTGAAATAGGGAACACAAACTAAGGGCACCTGGCACAGGGACAAGATTGCGAATAATAAACAGGTGTGAGGCGGGGCTAGGGCGTGGCTAGAAGGCCACAAGCACGTGGGGAAACCAAAACAAAAACATAGACAGGGAACACGTGGGAGGCTACACGCCATATATATATAGAAATTCTGAAGGGTTAATCACCTTTTCATCACCAATA
>JBBPDA010057506.1:0-13429 GCA_037974385.1 Arnoldichthys spilopterus
TGTGTGTGTGTGTGTGTGTGTGTGTGTGTGTGTGTGTGTGTGTGTGTGTGTGTGTGTGTGTGTGTGTGTGTCAGGTGGAATGCGTTACCATCTCTTGTCTCCAGAGGACCGAGAGGAACTGGGGGAAAGCAGCCGCCCACGACGCAAGAAGCACGACTTCCGCATTGCACTGTTTGGTGGCTCACAGCCCCAATCCTGCCGCTACTTCAACCCCAAGGTAGCAGACAAAATCACTGCTTCAAGCAGCCACTTTACAGGGGAAGAGATGACGTTGTTTTGTACACATTATAAATTCAAACTCATTATTTAAATAACTCTCAATCATATGAGTCCTGGTTCTTGCCAATATTTCTCTTCTTCCTGTATAGGGGGGTTTATTTGCCTCGATCCTCATGTCATTAGGGGCATTGATCCAGATTCTTGAACTGCTTACTGACAACCTCAGTGGTGAAAAGCACCATATAAATAAAACTAAGATTAATTGAATATTTCGTTTTTCGTGTTTTTTGAAGGTATGACTTTATGGCTGGTGTACACTTTGTGATTTTGGACTGTCCCAGACGAATGATGACTAACGTGAAAGAAACGTGTCATTACAGGACTACAGCTGGACCGACATCCGTTGTCCTTTTGAGAAACGGCGAGATGCTGCGGCCGTTTTCTGGGACAACGTGGTGTACATCTTGGGAGGCTCCCAGCTCTTCCCCATTAAAAGAATGGACTGTTACAATGTTGTAAAGGACAGCTGGTACTCCAAACTGGGGCCTCCCAACCCCAGAGATAGCCTGGCAGCCTGTGCCTCCAAAGGCAAGATCTACACATCAGGAGGGTCAGAAGTGGGTGAGTTGGTATAGCTAGTTATTTCTAAGACTGATGGTGGTTAAGCAACTGAAATCTCACATTTGAAAAATGTTATAATTGTGTAGAATATTACATTTACAAATGTAAACCAAGTGTAATTTTTACCTAAATGTGTTTGTTTAGCCAAGACATTTTGGTGTCCAAAGTTTGCTTCTTCAGTTTTGTACAAGGCTAAGGTAGCTAATGAGTAATGAAAGCTTAACTAGCTTAGCTAAATCCATAAATCCATTTTCTAAACCGCTTCTTCCATTTCGGGTCACGGGGAAGCTGGGAACCATTACCATCCCAAGGCAGGGGGCCAACCCAGCACAGAGCATCTTGTGGTATCTGATGCTCTATGACATGCTGTTGTCTATAGAAATGGAGTACACTAGTTGTTAGCAAAATTAGCCTTCTTGCCCCAGTGCCAGACTGATGAAACAAACTTCCTAGATCTAACATTGCTTGGCTTATCAGCTACATTTAGGGTAAGGAAGAGATTTTTTATCTCATTACTGGTATTTGTAATCCAGACAGTAAAACTGACCTTTGACTTTATACTTGTCTTTGAAATCTTGTCAAGATTTGTCCATATTCTCATTGAAATGTCACTATATGTCACTGAGCACACTCCCTGCTCTGACTACACTGAAGTAAAAAATGTCTTTGAGTAAAGTTCTGCCGTGTGTGTTTGTGTGTGGCAGGAAGCTCAGCGCTGAACCTGTTTGAGTGCTATGACACTCGGACAGAAACATGGCAAAACAAGCCCAGCATGCTTCAACCTCGGTGTAGCCACGGCTCTGTGGAGGCCAATGGCCTCATCTATGTGTGCGGGGGCAGCCTGGGGAACAACGTGTCCGGCAGGGTCCTCAACAATTGCGAAGTGTATGACCCGAACTCAGAAGAGTAAGGCCACTCTTTTTATACAGTCGTTTCTTATGCTAGTGGATTCCAGTCCCTGAGGAACCAATGTCCCACACACTACTGTGTTCTTCCCAATTTGACACACCTAATTCAATTCATTAGCTAATTACACTGAAGGAAGGATGTGCAGTATGACTGGCCTCATCAGAGAATATTATATGTAATTGTGTTGTGATAAATTACTGTTGTTGTTGCCGTTCTTAAACAACAAATCAAATCTTAAATTAGAGTTCTTAAAGGAACATTCCAGCATTTTCCATCCTCTATCTGCTTGGTTTGAATTTTAGGGTTTGTTTTTTTTCTGCCCAGTTTAGCCATCTCCAATTCCACCCACTAGTTAGGATTCCCCATATCACACAATACCACCAACTCTAAGAGGGTGAAGACTGGCACGTGCTTCATGTGATTCTTTTAAAGCCAGCCCTTCACTTGTTTTCGAATAGCTCCATCACTGGACGGCATAATGTGCTTGGAGAAGAGGTGCAGATTGGTGGTGGTGGTGGTGGTGGTGGTGGTGGTGGGGGTCCCATCCTATCCACCGAGGGAGAGTAAAGCACCCCTTCTGTTTTGGACTCCTTGATCTTCCAATTTTTCAGTGATGCTTCTGATGCTTGGACAGTTGCGCCACTCTGTAGGCCAGCACAGATAATTTATCATGTATCTCTCTGTGCTTAGAGAAGAACAGAAACCCCTCGTCTCCAAACACACTTTCAGTAGAAGCCAACGGGCGTGTGCTCGGGTCAATGGGTTTTCTGTTCTTTTCTAAATAAATGGAAATGCCTTATCGACCTTCGGGCTCAGACACAGCAGTTCTTCTAGCCCTCCATGAGCTGGATCAGATGTGTCAAGGCAGGGAATAGCTGTACCCGTGCGGGGCAGTGTGTCTACAGGGCTGGAGCCGAGAACAAGATGATGATGATTCATGATGATTCTTGAACAAGGTCTTAGAGTGGAAAACATTTCACATTGCTTTTCTTCTAGTGTCACATGTAGAAATTGCACAGATCATTGATCAGATTCTGTATTTAGTTCAGATGTGTTTAGTGTACTTGTCTTCTTTAATACCAGATGGAGAGTGTTGTGCGGTATGAGGGAAGCCAGGAAGAATCATGGCCTGGTAGTGGTCAACTCCAGGATCTACGCAGTGGGTGGACAGAATGGCCTTGGTATGTTTTCTCCCTCGGCAGCAACATCAATAGCTGGAACACAGAATCAATAAAGGAGAGAACCTGGGATTTTACTGAACCTTGGAATGTGATGCAAACCCCAGCAATCAAAGAATGTTGTCTGTCAATGATCACATGATTTAGCTACTTAATTCACTTCATTCATGCTTTAGAGTGTAAATGTGTTAAACCAACATTGAGGACTTTTCCTTTTTCATTGTAGCTGGACAGTTTTACAGCACGAAGCGGTTAACAACGCAAATCCAGAACTTTTTGTAGCCTGATTAAGTCTGTCTGTTTGCCGTCACACAGTAGAACTGTCAGAGTATAGTAGGTTCTCTGGTAGTGATGTGTTGGTCATGTAGCTCCTCATGCAGCACTAGCAAATTCAAACAGCAGCAACACTGAAGGAACTCATCTATTTGTTGGCTTTTTGTGAAGTCACAGACTGATCGTGGCAGACCTGCGACTAAAGTGCTTATGCGTGAAGATTCTGTGAAAATGTCCTCCACTCGACTGACCCATTTTGGTACACTTGACGCTGGGGCTCCTTAGTTATGGGAAAACTCATTGTCACATCTGAGATTGAGAAGCACAATATTGAGACTGATTACTCATTTACTTTGGAAATGTCATTTATGAAGCTTTTTAACTAACTTTTTACACATGGATTTTCTTTATGCTAAATTATCGTTTAACTGATAAACTCACATATTGTCAAGAGGCTACAGTCAGCTTCGAAAAGACAGAAAATCTGAAAAACCCAGCGCAGTCCAGTGGTAGCAAAAGAAACAGAATTTGGCACAATATAATTTTTAATATATTTTATTAAACATTAATATCATTTTTCACATAATTTTTTGATACATTGGAAGCCAGAGTTACAATTGAAAAGAAAATCTGATTAATTACACAAGTCTACTCTGTACCCTGCAGGGGATGCACTGGTCATTAATTTTTATGACCGATTCTGATTCTTTACAGCAAAACTGGTCGGGTGCTTATTATTAGCCTTTCACTTAAAGCTCTCTTTGTGGATTTAATGAACACTTATAACACCCTAACACATTTCCAGTACTTTCTATTAGCCTAAGTGCATCCATTCATTTTCTAAACCGCTTCTTTCGTTTCGGGTTGCGGGGAGGCTGGAGCCAGTCCGAGCTGACTACAGGCCCAAGGCAGGGTTCACCCTGGACAGGAGGCCAACCCATCACAGGGCAACACATATACAATCATTCTCACACACATTCACACCTATGGACAATTTAGAGAATCTAATCAGCCTGTTGCAAGCCTTTGGACAGTGGGAGGAAATCGGAGCTTAGCCAGTCACTGCATAAATAATCCTTAGTGCCCATTCAACAAGCGTGACCAGAATCAGTGAACCACTCTGCACTGGAAATGCATGATCACAGATTTGTATTCCTGCTGTAATAACCAGTGGGATTGTGCTGTTATTTCCATTTTGGTCCTCCATCATTGTCCGTAGATTTCATCATGACATACCTCTGACCCTACAGGTGGTCTGGACTCAGTGGAGTATTATGAGATAGGCTGTAACGAGTGGAAGATGGCGTCGCCGATGCCCTGGAGAGGAGTCACCGTGAAGTGTGCGGCGGTGGGGTCAGTCATTTACGTGCTTGCTGGCTTCCAAGGAGTGGGCCGTTTGGGCCACATCATGGAGTACCACACAGAGACAGACAAATGGGTGACCTCCAGCAAAGAGCGTGCCTTCCCCGTCACCAGCTGCCTCATCTGCGTGGTGGACACCTGCGGAGCAAATGAGGAAGACATGAGCTCCTTTCATGAAACGTCAGCAGCAGCAGCCACAACAGCAGCAGCATCCTCCTCATCCTCATCCTCCTCAGCTCCTTCAGGACATGGACAATGCTGAGGATGGAGCAAACAGACTTTAGGCGTTTTTTTCATACACACACCTTGTACATTGTTTGCTTTTTCAGAAATGTTTCTAATCGTGGCGAAGCTGATGCAACAAAAGGAATCTTTTATCAATGATAAACTGCAGATTTTCTCTCTTCAACAAGCTATATTTGTCGACTACTGATTTTATGATTATTTAATAAGCATTAGTAGATTATTCCATGTGGAAAATTATGGTTCCTTATGTGCTTAAGCTTTAAACCAGTCAATCATTTTATTGTTGGCAATTTATATCATGAATTTCTGTTTTTAAAGCTATTAACTATATTAAACTTTTTCTTTCATAATAAACTGTACAAACAAGAGCATGTGGGTCTAAGGTGCTGTGTGCTGGTCTCCTCTGGAGGCATGATTTCGAAACCCCCCTCTCATCTGTTTCCTCTGCTGGGGGCAGCTGTGGCCTAATGGAGAAGGGGGCTTGTGCTTGGAGAGTTGCTTGGATTTTGACTGATTTGTCTTGGTCAGTGCAGACCACATGCTGTAGACACTGTGTTTTCCCTATTGCAGCACATATCCTTGTAGCGTCCACTAGATGGCGCTGAATCCATTGCTTTGCTATTACTATTATACATGACCGCTGTAATACTCGCGTGTTTAACCGCTGAACTTTTTAAATCACAAATAGCTTTTTATTTTATTTTTTTCTCGTGTCTGTGTAGTTTTAAGGCTTTTTAATGCTTTTTTAAAGGCTACAAGTCTCTGAATGTCGCTCATTCCGCGCAGGAGGTGGTGCTCTTTCCTCACAGCCCAATACTGACGGTGGCGGGGCGGGGAGGGGACGGCAGGGGAGGCGGAGTGCCCTGTCCAGCGTTGAAAGTGGTTTTCCGTCGCGGAGCTCTGGTTAGCCGCTGTGCCCGCACTCGGAGAGGGTTTGCTGGTGGTACGTGGACGCCAGGAACAGCCGTTTCCCCTGAGCGCTCATCCAACGTCTCTCTGATGCAAATTCACCCGGACACAGGTTTGTTCACGCTTCATGTGTCATTCATGTGATACAGAAGCTGCCATATGTCTTTTTTGGTCTGTGTTGAAAGTAAAAAAAAGTAGTTTTCGTGTTTTTCCCCCTCAGAAGCAGTTTGCATGTCATGGCTCAGTAAAGTTAGCTTCACTGCCGCTGCGCCACGGATCGCTCACTCACTCACTCACGGGAAGAGCTGAAGGAGAGCTGCGATGAAGTTGTACTTTCTTCACTAGTGAAAACGTTTATTTTGTTTCTGTTCCAACACATGAGTTAAAGGGGTGTTTACCTTTTTACCCAGCTATATTTTAGTCGTTAATATTTCGTTAATTATTTGTTTTTGTATGTGTTATGCTGCATGCGTCTCTGACTTTAGTTTTTTCAGGGGTTTAGACCCAAAAAACAGAAGAAAGATACTTTAATAAACCTTATTTCTCACTTTTAGATGTACTAAGAAGTGTCTCCGCACGTTTGTTAACTCTTAGTAGTTTTCTCTTGCTGATATTTAAGGGTTTTTGAGGGTATTTTGGGGGAAAGCTTGTACTTCATCGTCAAAGTGAAGTGACCGTGCTCAGGGTAGAAGTGTGGTGTACTGGGGTTGGACTAGAGATGGGCGATATCGACGTGATATCTCATGATATTTTCCAGTGATGATATTGAGGACGATATAAAAATAAAAGGGCAATTTGGTCGCCACACAGTCCTGAGAACCATGCAAAGACAAACCTTGGTCCAAAACAGTAGAACTTAATCCTGAACATTGGATACTGACTAAAGAAGAAATTGACTAAGAAATTGGAATTGCAGTCCAAATGCAAACACCCCTACTCACAGGATTTATAGCCTAAAGCTTGGGGGGGGCATGTTTATTGTGTAAAAGTGCAAATAATGTTTAAATAGTGTAAATGTAAGATATTGAAAATCAGGGATATTGTCAGTTATTCCTATCATTAGGAGGAATAGTGCCAGTATATCAGGGACACTACTATATAGCACAGCTCTAGGGTAGACGCTACACCTCTGGCAGTAATAGGTTATTTGTTTTTTGTTTTTCATAATGTTTAAGCTTTAAATGTGCAAATGTCTTTTAAAGCAACAGTACATCATTTATAGACAAAACAAGTTAGTTGTGACAGGTTGGTCAATCAAATTAAGGGATGCATAGGGGCCCATATAATAGAAATATGTATTGGTGATGTTTTAGGTGAAAATGGTCATGTACTACACAAAAATACTAAAAAGGAGTAGTATGTTCATCCACCCATCCATCCATTTTCTAAACCACTTCTTCCGTTTCTGGGTCGCGGGGAAGCTGGGGCCCAGCTGACTGCGGGCCTAAGGCGGGCTACACCCAGGACAGGACTCAGGACCCATTCACAGGGCAACACATAGACAGACAACCATTCATACACACATTCACACCTACGGGCAATATAGAACATCCAGTCAACCTACTGCAGCCTTCAGACAGTGGGAGGAAACCAGAGAACCTGAAGGAAACTCGCACGAACACAGGGAGAGCTTGCAGTGCGTTAATCTTTAAAAATAATATATTCTCGAATACCAACTTAACAAGAGCACCCATTTCTCAGAATGACCCCTTCCCAGCTTCTTAGTTACATGGTCTGGTAATGTTGTTAAAGCAGCAAAAGTCTGTTTATCCCCCCATTCCTCTGTATAAGAGCAGGGCAAATGTTGCTATACAGATTCCCGCCTTCATTAGCAGTCATGTTCCAACTCCAAAACTGTGCCCCCTTTCTCATGCAGATTCATTTTAGCCTGCCGTCCTATGGCAGAACAACTTTGCTTCATTGGCATGAATAGTCTCTCTGTCTCACACATTACCTCAGCCTTGCTCATAGCCCGGGTACAGGAGCCTGGCCTGCAGGGCTGTGTCCGTGCTTTCTGGTTTAGTTAGAGCCAGGCACCATATTTATTCTCCTGCTGTGTGAATTAGACCTATGTCTGCTAATGGAAACCAGATGTTGAGCTGTGTTGGGAATTGGAGAAGTTACAGAATTAGCTGTTACATAGCACATGTATGCTCAAACCCAAAAATAATTATATAACACAATCACAATCTAAACTGTGATGTTTCTTCACAGTTTTGAAATGTACATTTACAGCATTTAGCAGACGCTCTTATCCATAGAGACGAACAACAGTGCTGTGTGGTCCATATCTGTTCTTCTATCTGTAGGGCTAAACCCGTCAGCAGCTGTCGTTCTACTAAGATACACACCATAACAAACCCTGACAACCCAGTGAAACCAAAAGACAAAGTATATAAGAGTACATGATAAACAATAGACAGTAACAATAAACACACAGTAAATATGAGGCTAGTTAGCTTCCAAGATCCTCCTTGAAGACGTGCGTTTTGAGTTGTCGCTTGAAGACAGTGAGGGACTCAGCAGTTCTGATGACGAGAGGAAGATCATTTCACCACTGGGAGCCAGGACTGAAAAGAGTTTTGCTGTAGATCTTCCTCTTCTTTCGAGGGTTGGAGGCTCAAGGCGAGCAGTGGTTGTGACACATTGCTTGATCATAGCTGATAGGTAAGGAGGCGCAGCTCCAAATCTATTGTCAAGAATCTCCAAACAGCAATATACAGACTTGCTGCTGTGTATTTACACCATTTTAAACAGATTATTGCCATTATATGGTAATTACAACTTGGGTTAAAGCCCATCAATCAGTTATATCAGCAATAAGTAGACAATTGACTGTCAAATAAGATAGATTGAAACAATACAAACATGTACTTTTCAGATTCTGACACTTAAACATTAATTCAACTTCAGCAGCCAGTGAATTACATTGTAACGAGTTTTCAGGTACTTTTGTGAAAAGAATTGAGGAAAAAATACTGTTTCACACCTGCTACATACAATAGAGTCGCAGTAACAAAGACTTCTGACTTCATAGCCAATCCAAAGCGCTGCCACACTACTGACGTCAAGTTTTTTTTGGCACCAACCCATCATCCGCCATGCTGCCAGCTCTCGTGGAATTATTTTTTAAATACGTACGTCATGCACATCAGACACCCAATAACGCCACATAATATAATTTGTCCAGTCATCACAGCAACCTGTTGGTTTGGGAATGTGGCACTGATTCATAGTTTAACCTTTAAATTGATCAGTTTTAACAGCAAAATCGGCATTTGGAAAAATACAATTTTCAAATTGCAAGGGCTGCCATTTTTATTCTATCCTATAGTATCCAAAATACATGTTTTAATTTGGAGAGTTTACAATTTGATACATTAATCTTGCCTATAGTTCTCAAGCCTCACATCAAAAAACAGCCTTTTTTTGGTTAAAAATGTGAAAATAAGTTCATTTGAAAAAAAATACTGCATTCAATTTGAAATTGAAATACTGGTAAATCAAATCACAGTTAGATTTTTTTTTGTGCAGCCCGACTAACCATCAAAGTTTTATGTGAACTTTGGAAATAATGGGAAAACATAATAGGCCACAATCTCTGTGGTTTTCCTGAAAAGTAGAACACAAATGTCTTCAAGACTGATTGCGTTACAAAGCTGTCTGATTGCCCCACCCCAAACTGAGAGGAACCAGTTGTGCTCTGTGTTTTTGGGAGTGAAAACCTGCAGCTACATCAGCCCTTTGCAGATAAGACTGGACAGCACAGACTCTGATTTGACAGTTTTAGTCGGAAAAGCTGAGTCACCAGCAACCATTTATAGGCCAAAAGATGAAACACAGCTTCATGAAACGTTCTGAGGAAAACATGTCTCAGTACATTTAAGGGAGACATTGACTGTTGTGCCTGTAGCCTCATCATGTTTCCACTACAAAACGAGTGATTTTCTCTGTGCGATTTGGTGCTGATATTGGAATAAAATGAAAAACATCCTTATTTAATGGCAACTTTCAAATAAGTAGTCATCTCTCTTCTAGAATAATTTGCAACTGGTTTACAAAATGATTGGATTTTCCTTTTCATTTTCATTCATCCCATTCCAGACATTTTCGTGATCTTATATTAAAATAAAATCTTTTTTTGGGGAGGTGGGAGTGCCCTTTCATTAGCTTAAAGTCAACCGCACGTTGTGTATGTGTGTGTGTGTGTGTGTATATATATATATATATATTTTATTTTATTTATTTATTTTTTTTTTTTACGGTGCCCCTTATATTACTTATGGGATACATAGTTTTGCATATCCAATCATTTACATTTTCATTTACAGCGTTTAGCAGACGCTCTTATCCAGAGCGATGAACAACAGTGCTTTGTAGTCCAGGTCTGTTCTTTAATCTGTAGGGCTAAACCAGTCAACAGCGGTCATTCTACTAAGATACACACCATAACAAACCAGTGCAAGACTGAAGCAGGAGGACTTAAGGCTTTAAAGTGGTGCATTGAGTCTGTCTTGTCTGGAACAGCTCCCTGGACGCAAGACAGGAGCCAGAGAGTCAAATCCCATAGAAAGATTCAAGAGCATGATTGAGTCAGGGATAGAAAAGAATTGATCACTAATCCCCTGTGAGTAAAACAAGGGTAATCAATAGACCAGGGTGACCAGGGCTTGTCACCATATCTGAGGACCCACTTCGTCAGCAGCACTTTTCATGTAAGTGTGTATGTAGGCTTACGTCAGTCGTGCTAAAATGTTTATGTAGGTTTCACAAAGCCTCACTAATACTGGACTTCGGGGGAAGCGTTTCCAAAAATTCTGCTCCGTGAGACTGTAAATCATGTTTATACAGTTTTACAAACCTAACGGAGGAAAAAGGAATGCTGTTGACCTGCAGTGGTTTTGTTTTTTATGACTTCCCTGTTTGGCAACTGCATCAAGCTATTGTAGTGGATGTGTTCAGTCTCTGTGTTACGTCCTGTTTATATTTGGTGCAGTTTGCTGCAATTCCCTGATAGTCAGACTAAACAGTAAATATAGGCCTGACATTAAAATCTGCGTAACTGTTTTTAGATCCTGTAAAATTACAGGAATTTTTGTGTTGTTTTTCATGTTACATTGTGTTGCGTCGTTCTTTTGTATAACTTACAAACACAGTTCGCGACAGAGCCTTGTTTAGAGTGATTTCCGATGCTTTTCTCAACTGGTGCTGCATACGCAGGATTGTAGGCGATGAGGGTAGAGAAATTCAGCCTCGGCTGCATCCTTAGCTCAGGCACACGCCTACTATCTTCACACCTGGTAACATTATCTGTTTTTTAGGAAGTTTTTGCACAATGTGGATAGAGGTGTTTGTACTGTTGCCTCACTCCTGATGTGTATCTGAAAAGCCTGAGCAACTAATATTCTCACTAATAATAGAAGATAGAATCCTGTAGAGAGTAAATACCATTATATCTGTTAAAAAATAGTGTAGTCTTCTGATTTAAAGGGCCCATGTCATATAAAACTGAGAAAGAGAGTAAGAAAGAAAGAAACAAAGAAAAATGAAGCAACACAAAAGTTATTATTTATTTTTAAAAATTATTTAAAACATTTCAAAATTATTTGAAAAAATTGTTTTTTTTGTTGGTGTCATGCAGAACCAGCAATTTACTGTAGCTTGGCTCATTCACAATGAAGTTATAAAGAGTGTTTCGGTGTGGATTGCTTTGTGAATGAGACACAGTACAGGGTAGCAAATCAGAGCAGAGTTCATTTACATATCAACACTGTCAGAACAAAGCTCATTAGAAATTAATTAATCATGAGTGATTTGTTATATGCTATGTACTTTAGCTTTAAAGGCGGAGCAACAAAAGCAGCCTGTTTTTTGTAATTTGGCTCTTATTAGCATTTTTTAATTCTCTCCTTTTATAAAAAACTTTGAGATGCTTAACACAAGTTTCATGGCACTGTGCCCGTTTGTATATTTCCTACATTTTTTCTGTATTAAAGTTCAACTGCACATTTTGTATCTACATATATCACATATTTCTATATCTAGCTTCTCAAACTTCTTCTATCTTTATTCTCTTTATCTTTTTAAATATAGGCTGCTATCAAAGAGTCGAGATTTATTTTTATCATAAAACTAGAAAAAGAAATGAAAGAAATTCGTAAAAAGATCAAATAAAATTCTTGGATTCTCTTAAAAATTCTGTGAGAGAGCCATAACATTTCTTCAAATGTGTGTTAGTGCAACAGAACCATCTGCGACTATAGGATGTCTTTGTCGAACATCTGGCGAGGAAGCTCACTGACCTGCTAATTAAAGACACAGTCAAATCCAGTGGATTTTTTGACCAGAACTGGCCTAATCCAAGTGGTAGAAATGGAACAGTCGAGTTGAGTTCAGTTTCATGCATGTTTAAGTTAGATATAGGGACTTAAAATGCGTTCAACCAGATAACTGACCAGAAGACTGGGGGTTAGTCATTTTTCTCTGTAGCTAGTTAAGTCATTGCACAGTTGTAGAGTACTCAGGGCTGCGTTTCACTACACGTACTTGTACAAGTGTGAATCTGCTTGAATCCTGAATCATGTTCCTTAACTCGATCTGTTGTGATAATTTAACATCTGCAAAAGGCTTAAATTTTACTGATTATGCAAATGTGTGGTTTAGTTGGTGTTTCAGAATAGGAGAGTGTGCACAGTACTCATGTAGTCCTTCCCTTTTACTGTGTGAGGCTCCTCCAGCTGATTTAACACTGCCATACTTCATCTCTTTTTGACCAGGACAACAAGAGGTTGATGTTCCCATTGGTTCCATGTGGTACTGTCACACTGGCCCGTCATGGTCCTGAGGAAAACACTCGAGGAGAGGGAGTCCACCGTTGCTGCATCAAGACCACCTGTAGCTAACACCTGTAGCTACCTGTGGTCTTAATATATCAGCACTGGCATTGTATGTGTGATCCAGAAAGGCCTGCTGAAGAGACCGGCCACTCCACTTCTGATGGCGTTCAGTACACCATCAGGGCTGCTGGAGGCTTGCGTGGTTGTGGGAGCATCCGGTGAAAGTATCAAGGAGTTATGCCAGGTACTGTAACCCAGATTGTGCAAGGCCGTATTAACGTTTGATCTAAATCAAGAGCGTCCAAATTATCACACAGCTTCTGCCAAAAAATGTGTTTTAGGTGGCATGCTAAAGCTCAAGAGACTTTTTTTTACATACACCCACAAGAAAAAACATGGCCAGCGAGATCCGGAAATTTCAAGAGAGATGTTCGAGATACCAGAGGAATTTAATATTGAAAGACTTTCCAAAGCCAACCACAATTTAGAAAACCAGAGGGGAGGCAAACAACAGCTGGGAACTGTCCTGAACTCGCAGCAGGAACTTTCTATCAGAGCAGATTCAGTAAATAAATATTAAAACTCAAATAAATATTAGTTCTAAATTTTAGACGGTTTTACATTTGAAAAGCTTCATATTTTAAATTGTTCATGAATCGAATTCAATTATTTCTGATCTTAGTTCTTGTGATATAGACCTTTTTGGCCCACTCTACTACATCTTTCATTATGATCGTTTGTTTGCTCCGTTAGCAAAGTATAACCTGCATACATCTCTCCATATCTCCTGATACCCTTACTCTTAGTGGTTTCGAAGTTTCTGCGGCTTTAAACCCACTCGGTCCTGCTGAGGAGTCCGTATGAACACCCCTCTCT
>JBBPDA010057576.1:0-13424 GCA_037974385.1 Arnoldichthys spilopterus
GGGAAACTGAAGCCGAGCCACACCTACAGAGCACACACACCAACAAACAGAGAGTCCATTCCAGCAGTGCGTGTTTCATCAACATGTGTGAACTGTTGTTTCATACACACAACAGTCGCTCTGCCTGGTTTGTAACACTGCAATTTCCAATCAAAGAGAGAGTAACTGTAACTGTATCGCTTCATTTTACGTCTTCAATCGAGCCTTTAAGTGCAATAATTCATTTATGACTGAAACTTTACACACGTTTCATCACTGATGTTCAGTCAAATCTTTAACAAAGACAGATTGTGAAATTTGTTGTCAAATCAAACTTCAGCATGAAGAAATATGTTTCCACATTTTTACACTGAAGAAGCTTCAGCAGAGTAAATGTCTGTGGTGTATGTGTGTGTGTGTGTGTGTGTGTGTGGATATGTGTGTGTGTGTGTGTGTGTGTGTGGAACAGATTTGCTTAAACTTGCTGCTGGAGATCGGCCAATCTGCAGAAATGTTTGCCTGCAGCATATTCCTGTCCCTCTATTACAGTTCCCCATTACTCTAAGCAGCACTGAGCCAACACACACTCTCCTTCTACCAGACCCTGTTTTTACATAAAACTGCACTTTACTGCAGACTCTCCCTCCACAGACCCTGTTTTTACCTTAAACTATGCTTCATTGCAGACTCTCCCTCCACAGACCCTGTTTTTACCTAAAACTGCACTTCACTGCAGACTTTCCCTTCACAGACCCTGTTTTTACTCAGAAGTACAAGTCAAGTCAAATCAAGTAGCTGTTTATCTATTTATTGTCATTTCAACCATCTACACAGTCCACAATGAAAGGAAACAGTGTTCTTCCAGGGCCACAGTGCAGCACAAAACAACAAAAGACAACATAAATGTGAACAGAACAGAACAGAACAGAGCAGAACAAAACAGAACAGAACAGAACAGAACAAAACAGAACAGAACAGAACAGAACAGAACAAAACAGAACAGAACAGAACAGAACAGAACAGAACAAAACAGAACAAAACAGAACATAACAGAACAAAACAGAACAGAACAAAACAGAACAAAACAGAACAAAACAGAACAGAACAGGACAGGACAGGACAGGACAGGACAGGACAGGACAGGACAGGACAGGTCAGGACAGGACAGGACAGGACAGGACAGGACAGAACAGAAAAGAAAAGAACAGAACAGAACAGAACAGGACAGCGTACAAAAAAGACTTTGAAACACAAGAACAGTGTACAATGCAGCCATCACACCAAGATCTTCACTTCAGATTATGAAAGGATAAACCCAACACAATGACAACGTTTGGAAAAGACATTTTGGCCTCTTCCTGTCTTACATTCACTGGCTGTAGTTTGTACATTTTCTGCTCTAAATCATGTAATAATGTTGTGCTTGTATAACCTATGACATTCCTTTAGTGCTGAAGAACTTAAAATTAATCAATGAGCACAAATGTTCTTCTGTATTGAAAATCCATCACTGGTGCCAGCTCTAACGGTCTAAAGGCATGAATTCATTTTAGAGCTTATGCAGTGGTTCTCCAGCTTGGAACAGATACAGTTTTTCTCCAGAGCTCTTCCCAGGCCTCCTCACATCAACATCTCTTTCTACTGAACCAGGAACCCCAACCACCTCGCTCTGATCACCAGCAGAGCACACAAGGAGCAGGAGACTCTACATTAACACACTCTCTTTCTTGAATAGATATTAGTGCATGAAGGTGTATGTGTGTTAATCACAGTAAAGCTTTTCCCTTGTAGTGCCCCCCATTCTCTGAGAGGTCTGTCACAGAAACTGTCAATGTCTCTCATCTGAAAGTGTTTCTACCCAGGAGTGTGTTTCCTGCTGGATTCCTCTCTGGTCTGAACTTTGCCACTTTCAGCTTCACCTTCACATGGCCATCAGAGAGAAACAGAGAGTGTCAGTAATTCTCCACATCACACAGTAACAGACAACGGGTGTAACGTTACATATATTTGTGCCAAACTATCAAGGGATGGCATTAGACTGAGCTGGCCACACAATGACAGGCCTGAATGACACTTGTTGGATTCCCAGCAAACCTAAACAGTAACAAAGAGCGAATGGTGGATCAGATAAGGGCAGTGTGTTGGCAGTGACTGAAATTTGGGCATATATTTGCACGGAAAAACATCTAAAATGCATTATCTTCACCAATCACCAGAGGTAGAAGAAAAACCCAGTCCAGTTGTTTTTTTCCCATTAAGCAGCCTCCAGATGCAGGAGAAAAACAAGACCTCTTCTGACCTTTGCAGTCCATCAGCTATGCACCCACAGGCAGCTGTAGAGGAACCTGACTTTTTAACCCATGTTTTATTAAAAGAGCTTCATTACGATGCTCTATCACAAAATATAGCTTAAAATATGATTTCTGCTAGAGTTTGTGTTCAGATAAAGGAAATGACCCCCAGCTTTGGTCATTTGGAGTTAATCTCACGGTAATGAGCTAAAACTGGGCAGAGACGTCCAAACCTTGGTGTGAACCAAACTGTTACTTGTGTGAGACCTTTACACCCCTAATAACACATAGTGGAGCCACTGTCAGGGTCGGTGGATGTTCTACATTAGTGGAACTGTCTGAAGGATTGGGATTAATGTGCACAGAACACAATGAGAATAATAAATCATAAATCATAAAATGTGTGTGTGTTTATGTGCGATCAGACCTGTGCAAGGATGTGATCTGTTGTAGCACAGAATGAATGGAAGCAGAAGAGCTGGTAGTGCAGACTGAACCATCCACTGAAAGAGGGAGTTCCTGCTCTTCTTCTCCTGAATAACACACACACACACACACACACACACACACACACACACACACCACATACTTTTACTCTGCTGAAGCTTCTTCAGTGTGAAATTGTGGGAAAATATTTCTTCATGCTTAAATTTAATTTGACAATCTTTCTTTAATTATAGATTTGACTGAACATCAGTGATGAAATGTGTAAAGTTTCTGTTATAAATGAATTATTGCACTTAAAGACTCGATTGAAGAGGTAAAATGAAGCCATAAAGTTACAGAGTGACTCTCTCTTTAGTGTCAAAATATACTATACACACATTAACATCTCTCTCTCTGTCTCTCTCTCTCTCTCTCTCTCTCTCTGTATCTTACATTGCACTGATGGATCTTCCTCCTGGACTGGTGGTCAGTTTCAGAGGTGCTGAATGTTCCTCCACCATTCTCAGACCTTTCAAAGACACATTTCTGTTATAATGAAGTTATAATGATAATACAAATTACAGTTGGTCGATCAGATCACGCATGTGCAGCTCTAAATACAAGTGTAAATTTCTGCCCGGATGCATTGTGATCCCATCACACTTCGGCTCCACTCCACTATCACTATACAAAATGGAGAGGAGCAGAACATTTAAAGGTAGAGAACCAAAGCCAATGACAACAACAGCAGGTCTGGAAGACAAGCTGGATGACGTGTTGCTTGAGCTTCCATGGTTTAGCCCAATGGAGGAGGTGTGTTGGATTGTACTGACAGTAATATCTCCAGCTTTACAGTGAGCTGTGAGTGTAAAATGATGAAGCTCTGCTGCAGCTTTAACATCTTTAACTAAACTGTAGCTCACAGTCTTATAGTATGTGCTGGAATTCTGGGGGTTTGGCTGTTGTGTGCAGAGATGTTTGAGTCGATGGTGAGATTAAATCCTACGTAGTGGAAGTGATGTAGGCAGTAGCGGCATTTGAGGATTAGTGATCAGCTGGACCTTGTTATGGACAGAGCAACATGTCCAACAGTCTTGGTTCTTCACTTGTGATCCAATTGCTCAATTGCTCCCATTGCTTTATAAGCAAGTGTAAACAGCTACAAGCTGAAGGCAACCTTGATTTTTAAAGTTAAGACCAATTCATTACATTTCTTATTTTTTTTCAGTGAATGTGTGAAAGTGTGTGAAGCAGAAATCAATTTTATCAAGTCTGGACCTAAATGTAGAGGTGATTTCACACCAATATGCATTATCTGACAGTAGAGAACAGTCTGCCTCACCTGTGAGAAGTAAAGGAATGATGTTCCTCGAAAGTGTTGGGTGTGTCCATGGAGTGATTGTCAGAGGAGGGAAGGGAATCTTGTTCACTTTGACTAAACACAGAGAGGAGAAATAACTGGACACATCTTATTCCATTAGGACTGAAAAAGTCTTAAAACACAATTAACAGCTTCTGGAGATTTTGACTCCAGTTGAACGTTAGTGCTTCATGATGATGTGCTCAGAGGAGCAATAAACAGCAGAGTTAGCCCTAAAACTGGAACTGTTTACAGGAAAGCATGAAAAGTGCTGTAAAATCATGTGGAACCTTTCAGTGAGGTGGAGATCACTGCAACAGCTCCACTCATGGTCCTGGTGCTCTTCTCTCTCCTCAGTTGTGCAGCCAGGTTCTGGCATATGGCTGTCCTCCTCAGCTTAGAACCATATCAAAGACAGTCAGATGAACAAGGGGGTGGAGAGAGTGCTGTACACACCACACACACTTCCATACACACACCCTCAACTTTCTTAGACACGTCCTCTGTAAGTAAATAAGTGACTGTAGATTCTTTGTGCAGTTCCTCTGAAGTGTTGGTGCTGAACGACCTGAACTGCATCACATGTGAATTTGATCTTGAGTGAAATGTGAAATTGTGGTCAAAAACCCAGAGCTGTAGTTAGGATTATGCTTGTTGAGTCCAAGACAACTCGGCAACATTGTGTCTGTAGCTAAAATTAAAATGATGAGCATGGAGGCATTATGTGCAGAATGTATGAGGATGAGTTGTGACAGGCATTTGACTGGTAATCAAACAGCCAATGGCAATGCCCATTCTAGCTGTATTTTCCAATGATTTAACCAATTTCTGAACATCTTTGCCTAATCAGTGGTTTTACTTTTATTGGAGGAGCAAAATTAAAGCTGAACTCTGTTGAGGTGAAGTAGAATATTTGGTGAAACCACTGGCCAAGACGAAACCATAGAAAAACCTCTCCAGTCTGGACTACAGCCTTGGATAGACCCCACAGAGAGAATCGACATGAGTGTATGTGTGTTAAATTCCTCCAGATCACGTCTGAACATGCTTTCAGTTCCTTAGAGCGAGTGAAAAATGCAGAACTAAAATCCAGAAAGTGCAAAACCTCAGTACTGCAGAGTTTCAAGATCACGAGTACAAACTGAAACCACTGTTAAATCTTCTAGAACAAAGCTGCTGTCTGTAGAACTGCTCTGACTTTGTAATCAGTGCTCTAATGTACTTACTGGAGTCTCCCTGCTGCTGTTCCCTCATCGATTCATGGGTGTGTGTGTGTGTGTGTGTGTGTGTGTGTGTGTGTGTGAGCGCGTAATATGTTATACGTTCCATTAACATCTTCAATGGCTTGAGCTCAATTCAAACCCAACTTACTTCTCCTGGACACTTTCACTTGGAACAGACCAGGTTGGAGGGGAGTTCAAATTGTTCACTGTTCCTTGATCACGTCTGTTTTGCCCATTTTTTTCTTTTTTCCTCTTTTCTGTTGCTGTAGGTTCATATTCTCAACCAGAAAAACTATAAAGCAGGTGTTAGTTTGAGTTTTCTGATGTTAGATCACGTAGTGATAACAGCTGTGCTCCCCTGCATTATGGTCTCTTCCAGGTTGAAGTGTCTAGGGGAAGTGACAATTATCTGAAATTGAAATGCAGCCTAGTTTGAAGCAGGAAGCTTGTAAGGCAGCGAGTGCACCAGTTCCACACCCACAAAGTACACAGCAACAAGCTGTTTCCCTCACAGCAAGTACAGAACTGCAGAAGTGAACAGCAGAGGGTGCAGACATTACATCTGGTCTGAGATCAGTTCCCAGAGTCGTTTTCTTCATTAAAACACATGATAAAACATGATTTTTCTCACCTCCAGTCCTGAAGAGAAGAACACACCACTAAACACCCTTTAAAGAACTAACCTGAATCTTTAAGGTGCCAAAATGACTGTCCTCCTTTATTTTCTAGCTGTTTTCAGGATGATTAAAGAAATGTGTAAATGCATCAGATGATTTCTGATCTCTTCCAGCTCATACAGATGAAATACAAAATCTATATTGAATTATTGTACTAAAAACAAAGTCTCCATTCTGCTTCCCCTGAATAAAGATCTTCCACAGTGAGGAGCTTTCTGTGAAGAGTCTGATTCTATATGGATTCATTCTCAGCTACTTACTGCAGTTCTTCACTGCTGCTGGTTCCATGATCAGCTCTTGCTCTTCTACTGTGATTCTGTGTTCAACATGATGCAGATTCATAGGACATCTTCAAGGGCTTGAACACAATTCAAACCCCTACATACTTCTCCTAGACACTTCCACTTGGAACAGTCCATATTGCTGGGGGTAATCAAAGCACTCAGTCTTTCATAAGATATGTAACTTTTGCCACTGACTTTCTACTGATTTCCCTTTTTAAGTTTTGTCATTTGTTACTTCAGAGAAACAAACATTTTCCTGAAAATAGAAATTAATTTAGTAATCTGATGTTTTGATAACAGTTGTGCTCCCCTTCCTTATGGACTCTTCCACAATGAAGTGGTTAGGGAAAGTGATTATGATGTCCATTTGGTTGATGTCCTTGTTTGAAGGAGGAAAGATTTTGAGGGACCGTGAAGAAGAACCACACCTACCAAATTCCAACAAGCAATGAGTCCAGACCAGTACACTGTGTTTCATTATCAAGAACGGGGGCTTCATAGACTACAAGAACTTTCATGTCCTTATGTCATAAACATAAATAAATGCTTATAATTTTTCTTTATATAATTCTTTGTTAAATTAACAATTAAAATCATAGAAATTCTGTACATAATGATATCTATTTGGACAACTTTATTGTTTGAAGGATTGTTTGGATTATTTAATGATGAATATGAATGTGAATTGTTCATTTACTTTATGGAGATAAACTGCTTGCTGTACTTTTGATGTAAACTCATCTGACCACACATGATCCTCATCTGCACTTCCCTGCAGATACCCTTTATAGAAGTTCAGAGTTTAAATGAGAAAAAACAAAAAAATTTAAGCTAAACATGTTTTGATTTCTACAGTCTAAGCTCCAAACAGCTTAAAGAACGATGCTTCCTCTCCAGTCCTGGATCAGTGTGAAATACAGAACTCAGAAGAGTCTCAACTTGCATTGCTGAACAAGTCAGACCAGTGAACCATCAGAAATCTTCGCAACAACACACCCAACTGTGGGAGATGATGGGTGGATGAGCTTTGGGGTAGAATCAGGTCACAGTCTGCTGAAACTTTGCTCAAGCAGGAAGATATTTACATATTTATGCAAACATGCCCATTACTTCACGAAGTTCTGGGATTTTTCTTGTGTCCCTGAATGATTAATTCATTTGTCTCCTTGTGATTTTATCAGGATGGAGCCATAGATGTTGATGTGTTTGAAATCAAGGCTCATTGTTGGTCTCCAGCAGCTTTTACAGATGAAGTGATGAATGTACATGAAAATTCTCTCAGATCTAAAAGAGCTCCCCATTGTTTATCAAGTTTGATGAAGCTGTTTGGCCTCATGATTTGCTGTTTTCTAAAACTGAACAAAGTCTAGAACCCAAAACACTGTCAACACTTCTAAACAGAATGTTCTCCACTGAGTCTCATGCTGCGAGGAGTTTCTCTTTTACACTTGATGGAAAATTCCACTGCTGTTGTTTCTCTGATCAGTCCTTCCTCGTCTGGCTTGTTATTCTGGGTTTTCTGCTCAAGCATTATTTACCTTGACTTTTCTTCAGTAATATATAATGATTTGAATCACCTCCAACACAGACATGTGCTCTGGTCTCACTGTATATTTACCTAGTAAACATCAGAACAATCTCCCATACACACTTTTACAGTGAAATTTCATTGACTTGGTAGAAACAATACAGACATAGTGTATAAGCTTTATTTTGGGTAAAAATAATATTGATAACTCACAAACATTTTAAAACTTTTTGATCATTTGAATATTACTTTATTCATGTGTACAGAACGTTTTTTAACCTTTGTTTTCCTGGTTGAGTTTTATAAGTCTGGGTGAAGGATAAGGGACAAACAGTGATATTTAAGGCTATGACCACAATGAAACTTAATTTAAAATCATTATGTGCAGATGGTAAAAGTTTCTAAGAATCTTTTTATTGTTCATTTAACAAAATGAAATTATGCAAAAATTCTATGCATCTTCTATGTATATGACCAAAGGATATGAAAGTGTTTGTAGTCTAAGAACCACATGTTCATGTAAGAATGAAACACAGTGTCCTGAAAAGGACTCATTTCTTGTTGGAGTTTGGTAGGTGTGGTTTGTCTTCACTTCCTTATACAGGCTTCCTGCTTCAAACAAGGACGTTGCCCTAACACACATCCTACTGTCTTCCCCTAGACACTTCAAGGTGGAAGAATCCATAAGAAAGGGGAGCACAGTTTTCATTAAAACATCACACCACTTGAATAATTTTAGCTTTTCCAAACAAATTGTTTCTCTGAAGTAACAAATGGAGAAACACATAAAGAGGGAAATCAGTAGAAAGTCAGTCACAAATATTACATAACTTATGAAACATTGAGTGCTTTGATTACCACCAGCAATATGGACTGTTCCAAGTGGAAGTGTCTAGGAGAAGTATGTAGGGGTTGAATTGTGTTCAAGCCCTTGAAGATGTCCTATTACTCTGCATAAAGTTGAACACAGAATCACAACAGAAGAGCAAGAGCTGATCATGGAACCAGCAGCAGTGAAGAACTGCAGTAAGTAGCTGAGAATGAATCCATATAGAATCAGACTCTTCACAGAAAGCTCCTCACTGTGGAAGATCTTTATTCAGGAGAAGCAAGAATTACTTTCACTTTCTTGCATATCCCCTTTATTCAGATTCAGATGTTGTTTATTTATATAGTAATTTCAATATAGATTATAGAAATCATCTGATGTATTTACACATTTCTTTAATCATCCTGAAAACAGCTAGAAAATAAAACAGGACAGTGATTTTAGCACCTTAAAGATTCAGGGGAGTTCTTTAAATGGTGTTTAGTGGTGTGATCTTCTCTTCAGTGTGATCCAGGCCTGGAGGTGAGAAAAATCATGTTTTATAAAGTGTTTTAATGAAGAAAACGCCTCTGGGAACTAATCTCAGACCAGATGTAGCATCTGCACCCTCTGATGTTCGCTTCTGCAGTTCTGTACTTGCTGTGAAGGAAACGGCTTGTTGCTTTGTGCTCTGTAGACGTGGCACTGCTGCACCCGCTGCCTTACAGGCTTCCTGCTTCAAACTAGGCTGCATTTCAATTTCAGTTCAATGTCACTTCCCCTAGACACTTCAAGCTGGAAGAGACCATAATGCAGGGGAACAAAGCTGTTATCACTACATGATCTAACAACAGATCACTCAAACTAACACCTGTTTTACAGTTTTTATGGTTGAGAATATGAATCTAAAGCAACAGAAAAAGAGGAGAAAGGAGAAAAACGGGCAAAACAGACATGATCAAGGAACAGTGAACAGTTTGTACTCCCCTCCAACCTGGTCTGTTCCAAGTGGAAGTGTCTAGGAGAAGTAAGCTGGGTTTGAATTGTGTTCAGGCCACTGGAGATATCAAATAACATATAACACACACACACATACCCCCCCCCCCACACACACACACACATACACACATTGATGAGTCAAACAGCAGCAGTGAGACTCCAGTACATTAGAGCACAATGCAGACAGACTGCAGCTTTGTGTCAGAAATTTAACAGTGGTTTCAGTTTGGAACAGTGCTCTTGATGACACTTTGGAACACTGCAGTATTGAGGATCTGCACTTTCTGGATGTTAGTTTTGCATTTTTCCGTTCGCAGTGAAAGTGTGTTCAGACATGATCTGGAGGAATTTAGTGTGCGTAGTGCTTACAGCTCTCTCTCCACCCCCTTGTCCATCTGACTGTATTTGCTGTGGTTCTAAGCTGAGGAGGAGAGCTGTATGCTAGAACTCGACTGCAGATCTGAGGAGAGAGAAGACCACCAGGACCATGAGTGGAGCTGTTGCAGTGATCTCCACTTCACTGAAAGGTTCCGTCTGATTTTACAGCACTTTTTCATTCTTCCCTGTAAACAGTTCGAGTTTCAGGGCTAACTCTGCTGTTCAGTGCTCATCTGAGCACATCATCATCAGCCCTAACGTTCAACAGGGGTCGAATCCTCCACAAGCTGTTCATGAACTTCAGTGTTTTTGAGAACTCGTTCAGTCCTAATGGAGGAAGAAGTGTCCAGTTATTTCTGTTCTGTGTGTTTAGTGAGAGTGAGCGAGATTCCCTGCCTTCCTCTGACCATCACTCCATGGACACACCCAACACTTTTGAGGAAAATCTCTCCTTTCCTCCTCACAGGTGAGGCAGACTGTGCTTTACTGTCAGATAATGCATGTCAGTGTGGATGCACCTCTAAATTTAGCTGTAGATTTGATAAAACTGATGTTCTATATTATATACTGTCCCATATTAACTAAACAAAATAAGAAATTTAATCAATGTGTGTTCATTTAAAAAGTCAAGGCTTCCTTAATATTTTGACCACATGCACTTAGTTTAAAAATGCGTCATGAGCAATGGGATCACAACCGAAGAATCCAGACACTTTCACATTTGTGTTTAGTGCGTCTCCAAGATGTTCGGCTGATCCTACATCACTTCCACTACGTAAGATTTAATCACAGACCATTGAATCAAACATCTCTGCTCACAACAGCCAAACTCTCAGAACTCCAGCACATACTTTAAGACTGTGAGCTGCAGTTTAGTTTTACATGTTAAAGCTGCAGCAGAGCTACAGCATTTTACACAGCTGGCTATACAGCTGGAGATATCACTGTCAGCACAACCCAACACACCACCTTTCATTGGGCAAAACCATGGAAGCTCACACTGCACTTTGTTCAACTTGTTGTCCAGATGTTCTGTTGTTGTCTTTGGCTTTATGGTTATCTACCTTTAAATGGTCTATTTTATGCTGCTCCTCTCCATTTCGTCTAGTGATAGTGGAGAAGTGGCCACATGCAGTAAGTGGTTTGAGCAATAGGATCACAGTGCTTCTTGATGGACATTTACACTTGTATCTAGAGCAGTGTGATCTGATTGACCAAGTGTAAGCAGACCTTCAGAGTTCATTAGTAGGTTTTTTATTGTCATTTCTACCATATACACAGTACATAGTAAAAATGAAACAACGTTCCTCCAGGACCATGGTGCAACACAAAAGCAGAACAGAACGACCACAAGAGCAACAATAAAACTAAATTAAACTAAACTAAAACTAAACAAGAAATACAACGAGAAAAGAATTTCATTATAACTGAAATGTGTCTTTGAAAGATTGGAGGATGGTGGAGGAACGTTCAGCACCTCTGAAAATGACCACCAGTCCAGGAGGAAGATTCGTCAATGCAACGTGAGATACAGAGAGAGAGAGAGAGAGAGAGAGAGAGAGAGAGAGAGAGAGAGAGAGAGAGAGAGAGAGAGAGAGAGAGAGAGAGAGAGGGCTGTTTATTTGTGTATATTTTGACACAGTGTGTATGTGTGTGTTATTCAGGTGAAGATGAAGAGCAGGAACTCCCTCTTTCAGTGGATGGTTCAGTCTGCACTACCAGCTCTTTTGCTTCCGTTCACCCTGTGCTACAACAGATCACATGCTCACACAGATCTGATCAAACACACACACACATGAAGGTGATGGTGCTGAGGTTCAGAGTAGAGAGGAATCCCACAGGAAACCCACTCTTGGGTAGAAACACATCCAGGGGAGAGACTGTTTTACATTAACACACCTTTATGCACAAATATCTGATCAAGAAAGATAATGTGCTAAAGTAGCGTCTCCTTCTCCTCGTGCTCTCTGCTGGTGATCAGAGCAAGGTGGTTGGGGTTCCTGGTTCAGTAGACAGAGATGATGCTGTGAGGAGGAATGAAAAGAGCTCTGGAGAAGAAATAGAACTGTTCCAAGCTGGAGAAGCTCCATAATGAAAGTGTGGAGGTTTAGACAGGGTTTTATGTGTTATTGCTATTCAGTTACAGAATCAAAATGGCCAAATACA
Source organism: Arnoldichthys spilopterus (assembly GCA_037974385.1). Classification (NCBI taxonomy): domain Eukaryota; kingdom Metazoa; phylum Chordata; class Actinopteri; order Characiformes; family Lepidarchidae; genus Arnoldichthys; species Arnoldichthys spilopterus. Next base: position 12,120 of record JBBPDA010057576.1, read on the forward strand.
GGTGGATTATTGCGCAATATGTAAACATAGCGTGATGGGGGCTAATGTATGTAGCATTATCTTAGCTCGATAGATGGTGGCTGTGACCTAAGCTAGGGCCACCCTGAAGCTAGGGCTGCCTCTACTGGTCGTTCGCGGCCAGCACGCTCGTCAGAGGGCCAGGGAGAGGGGCCTACACAGCCACAGGCGGACTCAAGCTGAGGTATAAAAATTTCCCCCAGCAGACGACCACCTGAGGCTCACTCACTACCTCTCTGCTGGAGTAAACAGGAACAGGGGGAGGAAATGGAGATCCTAAAACTAAACAAGAAATACAACGAGAAAAGAATTTCATTATAACTGAAATGTGTCTTTGAAAGGTTGGAGGATGGTGGAGGAACGTTCAGCACCTCTGAAAATGACCACCAGTCCTGAGTTAAAACGCAGAACCTTTACCAAATTACCGGCGAGAGTTTGTTGTGGATAAAACAGTATAAGTATAAGGGCTTTGGCCCAGCTGAAACACATAAGCATAATTGACATAACCATGGCAACGCACCGCCAAATGCCCCCAGGCGGCCCAAAATGGTGCAGCCACAAATGCAGGGCTCTATAGTTTGGGTGTAAATGGGTCTGTGGAGGGAGAGTGTGTGCTGACTCATTGCTGCTGAGAGCAATTGCGGAGGATCTGAAATGGCGGGACAGTACACTGCCACAGGCAAGAATTCTGCAGTTTGGCAGAATCTCCAACAGCAGGTTTATGCAAATCTGTTACACACACACACACACACACACACACACACACATACGCCCCAGACTGTGATTTCTACTCTGCTGAAGCTTCATCAGTGTGAAAGTATGAAAACATATTTCCTTATACCAAAGTTTGACTTGACGTCACATTTCACACTCTGTCTTTAATAAAGATCTGATGTTGGTTTGAACATCAGTGGTAAAACGTGTGTAAAGTTCGTGTTATAAATAAATAATTGGACTAAAAGACTCAACTTAAGATGTAAAATGAAGCGATAAAGGTAAAGAGTGACTCTCTCTTTGAGTGGGGAAGTGCAGCGATACAAACCACACACTAAATCCTACAAGTGTGTGTAATAAGGCAGAGCAATAGTGGTGTGTATGAGGCAACAGTTCACACATGCTAACACACACTGCTGGAATGGATTCTCTGTTTGTTGGTCTGTGTGCTCTGTAGGTGTGGCTCGGCTTCAGTTTCCCCCTTCAAACCACATCCGTTCTATATTCACTTTACACTCACTTCCCCTAGACACTTCCACTTGGAACAGTCCATAACGCAGGAGAGCACAGCTG
>JBBPDA010057618.1:0-13423 GCA_037974385.1 Arnoldichthys spilopterus
GGCCGGGACTCGAACCTGAGACCTTCAGGTCTCAAAGGCAGTGTCCTAACCACTAGGCCACCACTGCCCATATATATATTATTATATATATATTTTTAATATAGCTTAAGAAATACACAGTTTAAAGAAGGTTAGTCTGTAGTTTGTTAAGCAATTGGTGGAAGTTTGAGTAAGTTAATAAGGAATGTGATCTGTAAGTAATACTTGATCTAGGTTAGCTGACAACTTCAGCTAAATGAGCCACTGTGCTTTATTCTGTCCTTCGACTGAAGGCAGCTGTAATGAAAGGCTCATTATTTCAAGGCGTACCAAGCTGTGAGCAAAAAAAAAAGGCACTGCAGTAGTGACTGCTTGTAAAAAAAAAAAAAAAACGACAGGCAATATCACACATGGAAGGTTGAAAACAAAAGGTTTCATTCAGTTACTGCATTAAATGTGGCAGTCGTGATTTAATCAGTTTCCTTTGAATTTTTGTTTTTATTTTAAAGGGCAGGTTACGCTGTGAATCAGTCAAAATGTGTCTCAACCAGCGTTTCTGGTTTGAGTCCACATCTATCTTACTGTTCTCCTGTAATTTGTGCACTGATTTGACTTATGGCTTTAGTAGCTTATATGGAAAATACATTGTTCCTCTGTTGAATTGCACACCATTTTAGCCATTGTGGACATCCTATCAAGATCATCTCAACTACTAATAACTGTATGTGTGTATGGCCATGTGAAAAAATATTCACCCAGCAAACATTTCATCATGATACAGTGCTTAAGTGTTGTAGTACATTTTTAGTCATTTTTGTAATTTAAATTAAAAAAAAAAAGATATCACGTCACACGGAAAAAGACACTTATATGGAAAAAGTATGTACAGGCTTGCATTTATCACACCTTCAAAGTGCATAAAATGTGAAAAAAAATGTTGCAGATTAGGTGCTGTTGAATAAAATCTCCTGCACATAGAGGTACAGATGGAACCTGTCTCATTTTTTTTAATGCATTATTTACAAATGGTATAAATTGGACTGCCCATATGTCTAAATATGGCTGCCCCAGCAAATTCAGCCTGAGATCTAACTGTTTGATGTGAAAACAAGTCTCTAAGAACCCTAAAATTGCATCATGTGATCTGCAGGTAACTGCTGGTGTGAAAGTGCATATGCCTTCAGCCCTTGTGTCCTGCTTGTGAGATGTCCTCCAAAAAGAACATTAGAGCAAGACTGCAGTTTTGCCATAAAATATACTGTATGAAGACCAGGCCTTTTAAAATGATGTGCTCTGCTTGGTGATTGGTGACAGTAACAGTACATATGTGCAGTGTAGACCAAGCAGAGCAAAACAACATACCAACTATTAAGCTATCTGTCCAAAAGCTGAAGTTGAACCAGAAGTTGACGTATGCACAAGATGCAAAAAGCACTAGCAAACCCCTCAAGCACTGGCTTAAAAAAGAGGAATGGGGGGTTATGGCATAGCTTGGTCAAAGTTTAGATTTAAACCCAATTTTAATGTTGTGGGGGGATTTGAAAAGGGCAATACTAGCTTCTGAGGCTAAAGGTGTTCTTTAATTCTCCACAGAAGAAATGTTTTAAATAAATGATTGAAAAAGTTACTTTTCTTTGGGGTTTTGTTCAAGTATGTCACCTCTTTCTGTAGGCACTGTATTAAGGAGAGTATCATGTTTGCTTGATTCCTAAAAAATCAACAATTTCTTACTTATGTTTTACAAGTCAGGTCTAAATCAGCTTTAGTTTTAACCTTGATTACTGGTCTAAACTATACCACACAATTCGACCATGCAAATTCACTACAGACACGACATTTGCCATAACTGCCTGGCATCTTTTCTTTGAGTTCTTTCATTTTCAATAGTCAGGCTGTACTGCTGTTGATATGGAGCCAGCAGTGATTATACATGGACTTCTATGTGTGTCTAGTTATCTTTAATAGCAAGTTTACTACAATGCAGTCAGATTAATGTTCATGCTTATGTTAGATGCTAAACCATTGTAGCCAACTAAAAATGCATATTAGAAACAAAATGATAGGCATTAGTTAATAACTAGTGTAAACACAAGTGTCAGTAACTTAGATAGTGTAACTCTGAGGATGGCCATGGTTAGGGGCCCTAGGTGCATTGTTGTTGTATTTTGTTTTTCTTCCATATCTGTGCATTCTGTTTAAAAATAGAATCACAAACTAAAATGTACTGTAAAAAGGTCATTTTTTTCTTAGCAGTGAGCTACTTTCTGCAGAAAAACACAAGCAAATAACAGAATAAATACAAACAGGAAAGCATGAAGAATGAAAAGAATGAAGATGTTTTGTAAAAAGTAGTTGATGTTGTGTGAGCTGGATAGAAGAACACAGGTTTGGGTCAAGATTTCTTCTCAATGCCTCCAGTCATTGCATGTATGTGTGTAAAGTTCCATCAGCACCTGATTTCATCTAATAAAAGACTGACTGAGCCTAAACCAGAGATTTGATGGAAACTACAAGTAATACTTGGTGTCCAGTGGAAGACCTGAATAGTCAAGCCAACAAACTGACACATGAAATTACAGTTACTGTACTTTGTATAAAAACATTTCCAATATTAGTGGTTTTGTGAGAAAACACAGACAGAAAAATATTGTGTTTGTGTCTTTAATTGTTGAACAGCTTTTTCTCATAAGAGTATTCAATCAAAAACTATTTCTGTTCTGCTTCAAAAAGGATGAGCTATGCCCCCTATAGTGTAGAGTGTGCCCCAGTACAACCACCTAGTCTAGACATGGGTCTAAATGGGTCAAAAAGGGCATCTATCAGGATTAAAGTAACCCAGAACAGAAGTCTTCATAGATTATATAAAAAACTGTCTAACACTTTCACACTGATTTCTGCAGATTTGTTGCAGCTAGAACATTGGTTATCGCACACAAAATGACTTGGGATCACACTCTACACAACTTCTCATTGAACATGCACAAACTGGTGTGAACCTATGTTTCCTCTCCTTACTGGGAAACATAAATAGCAAATAAGTGTGAAGGTATAGATGTTTGCTTCTGCAGTTGATTACACCTCTGTTTGCACTGACACAATAAAGAATAAACATTTAAATCACATGGATGTGAGACATGATCACATAATAGTTTTAAATTCGTTCATTTACTTCTTTATGCCATTCTTTATATTGGACATGTGTGTTTAGAAAGAGGTACCATCCTTCAAACACTGGCTGACAGACTTGACAAATACTCTTTATTTGGAGAGAATTAGATTTATTCTGGAAGACAAACAGAGACTTTGAGAAAATTTGGCGAAATTTGTCTGTTTTCTTGATAGAGAAACAATCAAGGTAACCAAATAGGAATGCACTCTGAGGGAGGGAGGGCTAGACTTTGGTTAAGGATTCTAGTGTGGGACGGGTTTAGGGGCAAGGGGATGGTATTGTGTTTATGTATGTTTTTTCTTTTTTTCTTTTCTTTTCATCTGTGATATTTTTTTAATTATCTTTTTTTTTCTAAAAGAAACATACTGTCAATGTCAGGGTAAGTTCCTTGTTGAACGAAACGTTTCACGATAAACATATTAGTATAAAAAATAACAGTTTATTCTAAAATATGAAGGTTCTCTTAATTTAAGGCTTCTTCTCATCACTTTTATGTGCAGGTCTTTTATGAAAATGATTGTTCACACTCGCAAAGTTCTTCAGGGAACCAAAAATGATTCTTCTAGAGCAGTTCACCAACCCCTCATCCTGGAGATCTACCTACCTGCCAGGTTTAGTTCCAACCTGCTTATAACAAGCTGCCACATGTTATTCAGCCAATCAGGCACATCTGAAGTTAATTAGCAAGAAAAGGTGTGGCAGATCATGGTGGGAACTAGGCTCTGCAGAAAGGTTGGTCTCAGGGACCAGTGTTGGTAACCATCATTCTAGAAAATCATGCAAAGAATCCTTTCAGGCCCCTTTATTTTAAGAGTATATTGCTTTATTTACTTGCATTATTTCCTCTTATTTCCATTGCATGTTGGATGAATCCACTCATACTGAGTGGGTGACCAGTACACATGAGCAGATTACATCCAGAGTTGGGTGGAAAAAAAATCAATATTCAATATACTCTGGTTGGTTTGATCCTCGATGGGAGAGCAAACGTTTTGTGCTTGTTCCCCATTGTCTCCTAACTGACTGTCTTACAATTTGCAGAATACAGCCTCAGTCAGACTGAGAATCAGGACTATGGCTAAAGGAATTATAACACAGTAGTTATAGCCCATTTCTTTCATTAATACAGTTGATCATGACAGGTCTTATAGTGACATTGTGATAACTGTGTACCGTCATATATCACAAACATTGAAAGCTGTGACTACCCTGGTGTGACAAGATTTATGATTGGCTTGCACTGTTTCATTCAAATGTATTGTGTTCTTTGGGCCAAGTGAAAGCTTTGATTGATTGGGACAAGAAACATATCTAGAATGGGTGTAAGTGCTTGATCAAGAAAGTCATTATACATTACAAATAAATTACAAATGTGCTTATTAACATATATTCCATCCTTTATTCTTCATATACTTCACAAATTATATTGTGTCATAGTGTGTGCGAAAGAGGGAGAAAGGGAGAGAGAGAAAAGGGACATTTGTATTAGAGAATCAGACAAAAGAAATTTTTGAGAACAAGAAAGAAAAGGAGAATAATAGAGAAAGAAGGGGGGATGCAGGAGAAACAGAAAAGTGAGAGACGGTGCATTTATGTGCGAGAATCAGAAGGAAAGGGAGAGGCACAGAGAAAGAGAGAGAGAGAGAGAGAGAGAGCTGTGTTGATTGAGCGGCACATGGCTTTATTAGCTGGGTCATCAGTTTCTGATGGAGCACTGCAGGGTCCACTGCAGCATTCAGGGTCTTTGGCCCGTCTGAGTCTGGCTTGTTTGCAACCACGATTTATGAAGGCTATTGGCATGGTTACGGAGAACCTGGAGAAGAGGATACAGCTCTTAAACAGCTTTAGACGAGGAAGGGAAAAAATAGAGAGAGAGGTGGAGAGAGGGAGAGAGAAACACAAACAAAAAAATGTTGTTTCAGCAGCATTTTGCGCCAGACTAGATCAGCTGAAAGTCTCTCTCCATATACCTTACATTTCACATACTTAAAAAACCCTTAAAGAAATATTTGTGCTGACACAATGATTCATAAATCCTTGGAATATTTCCCAGTTGCTGGATTGTGCGCTGCTGTGCAAGTGTAGACAAACAAACTATTTACAACACTGACCTGCTCGAACTGTCCTATCACAGTCAAAATGCCAATACCACTGTTGTCCATTCTGATATATTAGTAATCAAGTATTGAAAGCCTCCAGCCTGAATCGACGGCTGCACCTCCAACACCCTTACACGTACGCACACACACACACACTCAACTGTAGAAGCGTGTCAGGAAAGTGCTAATTGTCTGCAGACCTCTTTCCTTCCTATCAGAATCGATTAGATGAGCTCAGGCCAAAGAGCTGTGAAATTATCATTCTTCACAACCTGTCTACACAGCCTCCACCCAACTCCACACACCCCAGGGCACTCATGCACTGGAAGTGTCCGATTTCCTCTCTTCTTTGTCTGCTTGGGTTTTTCAGGCACACACAAAGGCAGATAAAATGTAAATAAAGTTTACAGGATAGAAACTCACAAAGTAACTTTTGTAGGAATGCATGTCTCAAAAGTAACTAACATCTAAGTGCATCAGGGAGGACCACTTAAAAACCAAGACTCAAATCAAACTACCTCATAAGAGCATCATGAACAACCACTCCTAGAACGTAGACTCAAAGGAACTACTTGCTAAGAACATGGAGAAAAAACCATATAGAGGTACAGAAACTCACTCAGGAACTAAACCCTAAGACCATGAGGATGAACCACTAAGAGGGACCAACACTCAAAAACAAAGAGCACTGGGGAGAACCACTCAGAAGAACCAAGACTTGAACCTTGATTTAAAAGGAACTACTTGCTATGAACATGAGGACACATCACTAAGAGGAACTAAAACCCAAAAGGAAATACCTCATAAGAGCATTTGGGGAACCAGGCAGAGGAGCCAAGATTCGAATGGAATTACCATATTAGAACATGAGGAAAAACCACTCAGAGATACTACAACTCAAAAGGAACCACCACAGAGCATGAGGCCAAACCACTGAGAGGAACCAAGACTCAAATGAAACACATCTTTTTCTGCATCTCCTCTGCAGTTAGGATGCAAGTAGGACATGTTTATAAGGATGTTTAATCTGAGACACTGACATCATACAGAGAAAAGATTCAGGCAATAAATCAGTGAGATATGTTAGAACTCTATTAAAGATTATCAGACAAAGACTGTCTAAAATAGGCCTGGTGGTTTACCAATAGTGTTAAATACTTTATGAAAGAAAAATGCCTTGTGAAACAGTGAGTAGGAAAAGAATGTCTTCAATTTAACTTCTGTAATAAACTAATATTTCAGTGGATTGCATCTCCAGATGCATGTTTATGTTTAAATGTTTAATTTTTTGTTTTATTGCTATGAATAAAAAAACAATAAAAACAATGTAATATTTTACATTTTTTGAGACATGGTACATACAAGGACAAAGCAGCAGTGATTAGATTCACAGTATAGATTAATACAGAACATTGGCAAACAGCAGCTTCAGAGCAAGCTTGGCCACAGTGTACCATTTCTATGTAGAGCCCTAATGGCTGGACTGAATGGCTAAAGGCATCAGCAGGGCATTCCTGGGTCATGCTTGTCAGCAGAGGCAGCCTGAATCTTCACAGAAGTCAATCTGGAATTGTCCACTCTCTTAGTGTCAAGGGTTTATTACACTACATGATACCCATGATGACCTCTTGGAAAGCAGCACTATAGGAATATATATAGCCTGAAGTCAACCCTAACATTGATGTAATAAAAATAATAATAATAATAAAAATAACAATAATAAATTGCATTTATAATAGCACCTTTACAATCCCACGGTCAATTAACACAATATTGGCTGACGAATGGCTAAAAATAAATAAATAAAAAGCTAAGCAATAAGTAAAAACTGAAAAGAATGAAAGGTAGAAAAGTTCTCAGTATAGATTTGAAAGTAGAAAGGGAAGAACAATCCTGAAGAGACTGAGAAACAGAATTCCAACATTTGGGAGCTATGGCACTGCTCCAATACTGGAAAGTATTGTGCCAGGAGATTACTACTGCAAGACCTGTGAAAAAGAGCAGGGAAGTAAGGCAGGAGGAGATCAGAAAGGTAGGGAGAATGTAGTTGATCAGCCAGTACTTGATGTTTTTCAGTTCACAAGGTTAATGTACCTGACAAGTGTTGAAAGCTTTATCAAATGAAAAAAGCTTCAAGATGACTGTAACATGCTTTTGTTCACTAAATGTAAAAAGGTAATGGAATCTCACAGCTACATAAATAACATTGTGCATCCATTATTTGTTAGCTACAGTACATTAGCCTCATAGCCTCAGTGGAAAGCAAAGAAACCAGCACCAAACATGTCTTGGTTGATCGCTTACATTTAGGTTAAAGGTAGAATATATACCTTTTATTTTCAAAAAACTACTGCTTTAAGTTCTACAGAGCTCAGACCAGAGGACAACATAGGGTGGATTCAAGCTGAATCAGGTCAGACAGACATCCCAGCAGGGAAGTTCAGCCAAAAACAAGGGCAAAGCGACTGAAGCCATATAGAACAATTGCAGTTTTTTTTTTACTCTGGGCATAAGCACCGCGATGCCAACACTTTTGCAAACATTAACATTTTTGCATGCACAGCAAAGAACATTTTGTAAAATATTCCTCTCTTTCTTTCCTCCAGGAACGTCAGTATTCCAGATCACTGCCACAGACGCCGATGACCCCACATATGGCAACAGTGCCAGGATAGTCTACAGCATCTTGCAAGGGCAGCCTTTCTTCACTGTCGACCCCAAAACCGGTGAGCAGAATCAGAGCATGCAGTCTTACATTCCCTGTGGAGCAGCCAGGGTACACACGCTGGTGTAGGAAAACCTGAAACATTTCATTTGGGAAGGAAAGACACTGGTAGAAGATCTGAGCAACATTAACAATGGCCTTATTGTGATTGCTAGACCACTGGGTCAGAACACCTCCAAAATGGTAGGCCTTGTGTGGTGTTCCCAGTATGTAAGGTTTATTACCTACCAAATGTGACCCATGGAAGAACGACTGGTCACCCGGTGACCCGCTGATGGATGACCAAGACTTTCCGATGCAGGTGGGGAGTGAAGGCTAGTCAATCTGATCCCACAGAAGAGCTACTATAGCACAAAAAGTGAATACTGACTCTGATAGAAATGTGTTAGAACACATAGTGCAGCACAGTCAGAATGGTTTTGGGGCCTACTCAATGTTAGGCAGGTGGATTTAATGAAGGTGTATATATAGTAGCTGAAACTGGTACAAGTTAGGACTTTTTCTAGATAAATTCCACTCAACGTTAGGACTTTTTCTAGATAAATTCCACTCAGCATTAGCTAACAGTTGACTTTGCTGGCTATCATGATGGAAATTAACCATTTAGAGAAAGATTTCTGAAGGACTGAAAGATGTTTGTTAGGTTCATGGTAGCTCATTGTTAAAAGATAGTCGCAAGTAAGTGAGAAATCACATTTCCTGATAGGCCAAAAAAGCCTTATATATCAAGCATAGTCAACCCTCTGTGAACATCTCTCAGGCTTCCTGAGTCATGTGATTTTGTTGGTCTGTGACCCCTTGTATCAAATGTAAGATAAAGTGAAGAACCTCACAGAAGAAGGCATGGCTTGAAAACGATGCACAAACCTGACCTGTTGATCTTTGGCCTGACCTTCCTGTGATTCTAGGACCCAACCTGGCCCCACCAGACGCTGAATGTGAAACTTGTACCTGCTACAGCAGAGATGGATTATCGCAGATACGGTTTCACAGTGCTTTGCTATGTTATTAAGCGCTCGAGTTGGAAAGGTCATGCTGGGATCAACTGGTATTTAACACCTACTCTAGCAGTATTTATTTTCATTATATTTCAATAGAATTGCCAGTCGTATCTGGAACATAGCAACATCCATCCTTCTCTGATCAACTGGTAACCTTGCTGTTTTTAAGATCCTGTCGCTCTTGTAGAAATGCACACTTAGCACACTTTGGGTGAGCTTAAAAAGCTAAATTTGGCCCAAGCTTGGGTCAGGTAGTAGACCTCCACTGTGATTTATTGTGCGAAAAATGAATACACTGATGGTGATTTTACACCTGGGTGGTTTAACATAGTATTCAGACCTCTTGAATTGGCCACTAAAACCATGAATGGCTTATTGGATTGACAGTCGTATGTCATATGCTGCTGTATTTCCTGCTGGACTGTTTATGTGCTAGTCGCATTTTCACAATTGCCTCCTCCTACACATAATGCCTAAACAAAGGGCCGCAGCGTGTTTGCCTCACATGTCAATCGAATGTCTTTTTTTTGTAACAGTAAGTGGTTCTTGGCGATATTCACATTGTTTCTTGTCTCTGAATGTGCCAACAATGAAACAACTCCTCCGCTCTGTGACGTTCATGTAATTTGCCCTAAAGTCTGCCACATGAGTGTGTTAAGCACCAACCTTTTATTGATGAGGGCTGTGGAGTGTGCCAGCAACAAGGAGCTGATCAGCTCTTCTGCTTTTTCCCCGTGAGCTGCTGTAAAAGTAATCAGCGAATGAGTCAGCGCACTGTAACGGGACACAAGACCAGAGCATCAGAGAGCCCATAAAGCATCCTTCTGTCTCCCAGGTTATTGTGCTATCCTCTGTGGACTATAATTGATGGGCTCTCTTATTGTAGAGGGGCTTTCAGACATGCTGTTTGGTGCTTTTGAAGGAATAAGAGGAGCCTCCGAGTAGTACCCTCCCCACCACTGGCGGAACGTGCCTTTTGTTGCCATGTCTTTGAAAGCAAAGCATCCCAGTAAATGTTCATATGGCCTTTGAGTGCATAAAGTGGTTGGAGTATGTGTGCATGCACGTGTGTGTATATGTGTGTGTGCATCCATGCATTTGTGTGCTAGTCATCAACATATAGTGGTAAAGGGTAGGAGAGGATGAGTTGGAGGGTATTATGAGAAATAGAGAGAGAGAGAAAAAGAGAAAGGAAGAGTATCGATTACCTTTTTGAACTGGACGTGAACCTGGCCTTAGACTCTGTGTCTGAAATTGCACTGGCATTTCTGTCTGTGTGCTACCACTTTCCACGGTATGCTTCCAAATAATGAATGGATGTTTCGAGCCTGTGTGATGGAAAATTGCTCATATTAAGAATAATGGTTATGATTGTTTCCTATAAATGTATGTAATAAGGCCTGCTGTTTAAGTAGCCTGTTCACTTGATTATACAAAAAAGGAACACATTGATTTTATTTATTTATTTATTCATATTATTATGCTACAGAGCTGACTGAGTCTCTGAGAGTGGTCTTGCATTATTAGAATCTAGCAGAATACATTGCATTTTTTAAAAGGCTTACTTATATATAGTCTGCTGTATGGTGGTATCTATAGGGTCCTACATGAATTTACAAGTGGCTGTTAAATAAAGAGCATTGTTCATATCACTTCCAGAAGCAAAAGATTCCTGCACTTTTTAGTTTTCACTGTTTGTAAACTGGAAAACTACACCCCTTCAGGAACGGGCCAGTCTGCATCTCAGGGATTCCACTTTCCCTCTGGACGCACCCTCCCAGGTGGCACTGACCAGGGGACTCATTACACTAGCTTCATATTCTAGCCAGAGATAAGCACTCGGCGTCAAGTCACGGGAAGCTAAACCTCTCTAGCCTGGTCGCTGATATTCTCTGGACTCTAGTTTGAGTTTTATCCCTGGAATGTGGAATGAGACTTATTTTTGTTCTTTTAAACGTGTGCCTGATTTTTAAAATTGAACATGTGAAAGCCATTATTAAACTCATTTCTTGCAGTGGAATCAAGAACCCTCTTCTTAGAGTTACCATGTAGAAAATAAGCACAGTAATCAGTTCAACCAGAACTATTGGAGGGGGGATTTTTAATTGTCCCTAAAGATGCTGTAGAGCAAGCATGATAATAGTGAAAGTGACTATTTGTCATTGTGAACACAACAAAATGTGACCTCTGCATTTAATGCATCCACATGTGGAGCAGTGTAGCAGGACAGACCTTCCTAAAGGTTATTCCAGTGGTACCTGGGCTGAGACTTGGACCTGCGACCCGCCAATCACAAAGGCAGGTACCTAACCACTGGAATACCACTGCCTACAATTTATGTCATATCCATGTTAAATTAAAAAACATAAATGCTCATTTGGGTAAAAAGTTTGCACACAATCAATAGGTGATTTTATTGTTTTGTGGCAGCAACCCTGAGCTCCCCAACCACCAACCAACACAAACACATATGTACTTGGGGAAAGCAGGTTAACGGGTGGGGGGGGTTGGGGATATTGGTCATTTTGCTGACAAGGAGGATGGCACCCCTCCACCCTTTATCCTCAAATCGCTTTCTGATTGTAAGCAAACTGAGCAAACTGAATAGAATTGCTGATGTCACACAAACTTCTGAGGCCATTTCTAGACAGAGGATGTGAAATTGCACAAAATTGTACAACAGCTGACACATTGCAATGTTTTTGACACAACCCAAAGCCATTTTGTCTGAAACCTGACACTGTGGTCCTAAAGTGTACACCACAGCACAGACGGCTTTCTGCTCATACATGATATATGCTTTCCGTACTGGCACACAGCCTTAGCCTCCCACTTAGAGCGTCCTTACTGCGAACAGGCACAGTTGACAGCCATGTTTAGAGAATAATTTCATTGATGTTCAGTTCAGTAGTGGCGTTCATGTTGGATGTCGAATAAACCTACACGTAAAAGTTCAATCATGTTCATGTGTGGGAACACTAGCGTCATATGCGGAAACACATGTTTCACATGAAATACATCAATAAATGAACAACATTTTCATAAACTGGTGGTAAATAAGTTTTTTACCTTCACTGGGAGCTGTTACTATGGTAACTTGATGAACACACACAAGGCACAGGTCTAAATAGAAGACGTTGATGTCAGGTTTCTCTTTGTAATATAAAGGGCATGGAGGCCTTCGCTCGACAAAAGAAAAACTAGAGGTTATAGCTGCTTAAACCATTTCTTTTCATTATTTCTTTTAAGGCACACGTGTCTCAGCTCATGCCGTCCTCAGTGCCTCTTCATACCAATCGGAATTAAAATTTCCATCTGCTTCTCCTTGGCACACCTCCACCCCACACAAACTGAAGCCGTGCTTGGAATCACTCCATATTAGAGAAACACAAGCATTTACAGCAGTATGTGAAATACCTGTTGGCAACTGGGGAGACCCTTGTACCCCACTGGGTGTAGAGAGAGAAAAAAAAGAGAGAAATTAAGCAAATATTTTGTTAATGTTGGGTAAGAAAGGGATGGGGGAAGATGGTGTGGGGGGTGTTTAAGAGTTTTGTTGATTATTTTGCCATCAAGGCCTTTTGGGGGGCTTGAGTGTCAGTCAGAAGTCGGTGATTTACAGTGTTGTTCGAATTGTAAACGAAACACTAATTAGTGAAAATGAATTAAATGAAAGTGACCATTTATCATTATGAACATACCCCATCACACAAAGTGCACCACAACAAAATGTGACCTCTGCATTTAACCTGTCACACATGGAGCAATGGGCAACTATCAGCAGCACCTGGGGAGCAGTGTAGCAGGACAGTACCTTGCTTAAGGTTACCTTAGTGGCACCTGGGCTGGGTCTTGACCCTGCGTTCTTCTGATCAAATGGGCAGGTCCTCAGTGGTACCTGGGCTGGGTCTTGACCCTGCGATGTTCTGATCAAATGGGCAGGTCCCTAACCACAGGGCACCACTGCCCACAGTTGAGTGAAAAAGTCTCTATACTTCTCCCTGAGCAATGACCAGTGAGTACCTTTCCTGGCCACATGCAGAAAGACAAGGAGTATAAAGAAGCCACATCTAAGGTAATGTTTCTTATGCTGCTTTAATACTTCATCACCTGTGAAAGCCACATACTCTCTTAGACCTCTAGCCTAATTTAGTAAATGGCATTTGCATGAGGTTTTGATCAAATTCCTTGTTGCCTTAGGTTCTAACCCCACCAATGCTGCTATAATCCAATATCTCTCACAAATTCAAAGCCCTGCTTCTGCCAGAAAAAAAAAGTTGGGTTCATTCTGAGTGTCTGCAGTCGTGTTTCAAATCGTCATGCGCTCTGATGCACCCACACATGGCTGAACAGGGAGAGCTGCTGAGTTACTCTAGGTCTAGCTGAAATTTAGTTAAGGATACACATCTTGTTTTTAAGTAGTCAGGTTTGTAGTATTATTGTCATATAT